>JAOPJM010415059.1:0-11277 GCA_027124095.1 Muusoctopus leioderma | reverse complement strand
TATCGTGGCACCAACACTAGAGAGGTTGTCATGTCCAAGACATGGCTATAGAGCCCTCTCGACCCTGTGTTGTCTTCGAACAATCACCAAACACTTTACAGAGTGTACAAGGGTGCATTTATCATGTCACCAACAGTAGAGAGGTTGTCATGTCCAGGACACGACTATGGAGCCCTCTCGACCCTGTGTTGTCTTCGAACAATCACCAAACACTTTACAGAGTGCACAAGGGTGCATTTATCGTGTCACCAGCATCCTAATCACAATATATTTCTCAAGGAAAGGGAAAAAAAAAAAAAAAATATATATATATATATCGTTTTTACGTCCGTTTTTTTTTCCATGCTAGCATATATATATATATATATATGCATGGACATGTGTGTATATAGGTTTACACAAATACCTAACAGAAAAGTGAACCACGTACTACAAGCAGAGATGGAAATGAGAAAGACAATATACATCATCCACAGCATATATGAAAATACATACATAAATATATACATACACACAAATATATATATATGTACATACATTATATATACATACATATATACATTCTAGTCATATCATGTAATACATACTATGATGTACCTTTCAGATATATAAAAATGATTTTGACAAGAAAGTGCTTGATACTGCACCAAAATAATTACCTATAGTTATTTCCGTACCAAGGTTTCATGTTAGTATCGAGAAATTTGGACAGCGTCTTCAGCGAACTTTCCTAGTTGTCTTTTGTTCCTCCAACTACTACGAAAATTGGTAGAAAATTCTTGTCCAATTTCCTGGATACTATAACGTGGAACCAAAGTTTGTACAGAACCTGAGGCACTAAATATGTATACTACGCTCTACAAGTGCCTGTGAATGTTCTGCACTTTGCTGTTTATACCTTTCGTTACCATATTTCTAGTGAAATACACTGCATATGTTTCAATTAATATTGAAAATAATTAAGAATTTTTGTTTTAGTGTTTGGAACATAATTCAAAAGAAGTTCGTTCATCAAATTATAATGGCAAGTTTAAATTTAAATATGAACACTATAAAATAAATGGTTTTTATCATATTTTCAGGTGGGTTGGTATCAAAAGGGTTAAACAAAATTTTAAAAAAAAAAGTCTACACCATCTATATATATATATATATATATATAAAACAAAGACATACATACAAGCGCACATACATACATACACACACTCAAATTGATGTGTAGACTGTTTTCAGTGTTGAGGAAAAGTTACCAGTTTCCACTTGGTTATGCAGAAAAGCTGCACCAGCAACCAACCAACCACTGCAGGGGATGCACATTCAACGTGCAGCAGGAAGAGCCCATCATTTTTTGTTGAAGCCATACAGACAGTAATGGTAGACCTTTTGGAGTTGGCTGGTGTTGGAAGCTGAAGTAAAAGAAAAGATATACATGAACTGATATACATGAACTGATATACATGAACTGATATACATGAACTGATATACATGAACTGATATACATGAACTCATACATTTTTACATGCACATGAACACACACACTATTCAGTCTAGTCCAGTGGTTCTCAAACTTGTTTGTCGCGGAACTCATACAATTTTCCAAAAACCGCAGAACCCATACCTATATTTTGCAAACAACCCCTGCCACCCTAATTTGTATACAACATTAAATGAAGTAAAAATTGTTTTAGAGAGAGAATTCATTTGAAAATTGTGAATAACATTTTTTTTGGCGATAAAATAAAATTATTAAATTTTATTAAGACACTTTATTTCACGGAACACCAGCATTTTTTCACGGAAACCTGGAGTTCCTTGGAACCCACTTTAACTCTTAACATCCTGTTGAAAATTTTCTAAGTCCTGTAATGATTCAGAAGAATATACCTAAAAACAAGGTTTTGTGGCTTATTTATTATGAAATTTTACAGGTAAGAAGCACAGGTGCTTGGTGTTTTCCCACGAAAAAACAGTTCACTTTCACCATATATATAGTTCAAGGATTCATATCAATTTGATGATGTGATACCGTGTGGAACTGTGTCTTACAGGATGTTAAGAGTTAAGAAACGGTCTACGATATTGTTGCAATTAATCAATTTCACATTTTAGTTCAATTTCCCTTAATTATTGAAACTAAACCGTGCCTTAATATTTCTCAGCTTCGATTGGTTTTTCTATTTTTTTAAATTATATTTAAGAAATTACCAATTTATGGAGAAATAAGGAAAGCAGAAAAATCTTTATTTTTCTTTATTTTTAATATGATTTATGAAAAGAAAACGGCTGCTTAAAAGAATTACCTCCCTTAGATATTGTGCCGCATGTTTTTGTCAGAAATTTCATAAAGGAAAAAAAAAACAATGGACTCATAATACAGCACACACATGTACACACAAGTATATACAGGGATGTATACATATGAGCACAAACATTCATGCATACATTAACACAGAGAAATACATAAATAAACAACTTCTGGGATACGAGCCAACGATGGAGACTCCATTGTGTAGCTCGACTTTGTAGAAATAGCAGCCAAAATCTCCCTCAAATCACACTAGTCTTTAAAAAAAAGGGAAGGACACATTGGATAATGTAGTCCTAGATACACTGTCTGAAAATAAGACGAGATGATCACTGTTGAAATGCCTTTTGACTATAGGTCTGCTTCATTAGGGATGATCTGGTGTCATTCATTTCGTTTTTACATCCGTTTTTCCATGCTGGCATGGGTTGGATGAGTTTGCTTTGGAGCAGTATTCTACAGCCGGATACACTTCCTGTTGCTAAAGTAAAGTAGTTTTTTCCACTGATCATCTGTCGAATCGCTAAGCTCCTGGCCTATAGTTATTTTACTAATCCCTACAAATTCTTTATTCTCAAAATTAATTGAAAATCATAGATAGGGTATTTCATTAGAAATATGGTAATGAAAGGGTTAACAACACAATTGAAATAAAGTCATCCCAACCAGGAATTGAAACCTAGTCCACAGATTTAGTTAGGGAGTCATTAACCCTTTCGTTACAATATTTAATGAAATACACTATCCATGATATCAATTAATTTTGAAAATAATCAAGAATTTTGATGGATTTTGTAAAATAACTAACTTTCTCGTTATTAAGTTGGTGTTTGGAACATAACTTAACGAAAAGTTCTTACATAAAATTATAATTGAAGGTTTAAATGTGAATATGAAGACTTTAAAACAAATGGTTTTTTATCAAAGAACCAAGGGCGGTTTAGTATCAAAAGGGTTAACCCTTTTGATACCAACCCGCCCCTGGTTCTACGATAAAAAAGCGTTTGTTTTAAAGTATTCATATTTAAATTTCAACCTTCCATTATTATTTTATGTAAGAACATCTTGTTAAGTTATGTTCCAAACACCAACTTAGTAACGAGAAAGTAATTTTACTAAATCCCTCCAAATTCTTAATTATTTTCAAAATTAATTGAAAACCATAGGCAGTGTATTGCATTAGAAATATGGTAAAAAAGAGTTATTTAAAAACATTTTTTCTTAGCCTGAAGTATTGAACTCAAAAGGCAAACAGCATAATTAATGAATATTTAGTTATCTTGTAGTGATGAGTTCAAATCCTTGGTTGTCTTAGAACAGGCAATGTGAAGCGACTCCACTACTCAAGCTTCAGGACAGAGTTCACAATTATTTTAGTCAGCCTTGATGAAAACCATGGATTGGTTTCCAACAAGGGGCTGTGTGTGATCACTAATGTGAAGTAATCTTCCTTACATTAAACTCATCATGTACTGAGGACTGAAAAATTATGACCCCCCCCCCCCCCCCCCTCCTCACTTCTTCCGTTTCTATAAGGGGTAGTCCACAATGTAAGCGATGTTGTGCACTCAATATTGGCAAATCTGCTTTCACCATTGGTCTCTATCCAGGGGAAGGTCAGCAAAATATAATATCTGGCTAGATCATCATTAACTTGAGAAACGTATCTTTCACAAACCTTCTCCAACATAAGGATTTGTTGCCTTACTTTCTGTGATTCAAAAGAGTGGTCACTGGTATATTTGGTTTTGTCAAAATCACTTCCAATCAAAATTAATCTTTTTGAACATAAAATGCCATCAACTAAGAAGGTTTGTGCTCTTGCAATGAGCCATTCATTATCTATTCTTTGTTGAAAATGATCTCCAAGTGCAAATCCTAAATGAGAGCAATGTCCAGCATTTATCTGTTCTGCTAGTGTTTCTGTTATTGTCCAGGTCTCACTACTATAGAACAGAACTGTTTCAATGCAAACTTTTAAAAATAGTATTTTAATTCTATCGCTAACTGAACAATTCCAAATAAAGTTAAGTTTACATACAGCTACTCATGCTAATTGGCATCTTTGCATAAAAGCATTTCTATTGTCTGTAATGTCACTTCCAAGGTAACAAAAATCTGTGACAATTGGAAGCTGAACACCTGAGATGGTATATATATGATTGTGGGGTTCTGGTCACCAACAAACATTACTTTTGTTTTTAATTCCTTGACTTTTAGATCCACTTATGCAGATTTGGTTTGAAAACCAGTCAGTTGACTTTGATCTGCTAACGGATTATCACTTAAAATTACAGCATCATCAGCAAAGACCTTCTTACCTCACTTGTAAAGCTTTGTTATTACAGCAACATAAAGGCTATTTCATCTGATATCTCATGGTTACACAATATATCTAGTATCATCCAATAGTGTATGTGTATTGAAGGGTGTGTGGGTCATAAATAGGTATAGTTTGATACTGTGTTGGACAACCAGCTGAAGAGTTGATATTTCATAAACTGCCACTGGACTGTGTCATAGGTCAAGGTACTTAACTTTCATTGGATCAGACCATTTAGCTGTAGACAATCACCAAAGGGGGTTGATGCAGTTTTCTTTTCTTTTTCACTGCTTAGTCTGGAGAGAAGGCAGCAACCTTTTTTCAGGGCATCCGAGACTGGTGGGAGGGAGGGAGGAAGGTATCCTCAGACCAGAGGCATGGCCCAAATGCTTGCAACAGAGTGGACTCTGCTAAAGGTACCCAAGGTTCAGGTGGTGGTGTTAAATCAGATGATGGATTAAGTCTACCACCCAAGTAGGGCATGGCGAGATTTGAACTCGGAATGCAAAGAGCCAGAATAAAATACCGCAAGGTATCCTGTCCAATACTCTATTCCAATAGTCCACTGCTCTAGACTGCCTTTCATCCTTTCAGAGTAGATAAATAAAGTACCAAAGTTGACCTTGGTGGGATATGAACTCAGAGCGCAGTGAGCTGGAACGTATACTGCAAGGCATTCTGTCTGACGTGCTAATGACTGCCAATTCATTGCCTGTTCAGATTGCTTTGGTGTAATGATACATACAGTTTACTATTGTAACAAGTGCTTTATAACCTTGCAGTGCTAGGTTCAAGTCCTATAGTAGGTGTGGAAAAAGCAATGGGAAGCTGCTCTATTACTGTTTCCATTCTGATCATCTTAGCTATTTTGTCTTCTTCGAAATTTGAGCCCTGGTTCTGTTCTGGTTATGGGCTACATGTGATAGCTCATATATGCATCAGTCTATTCCAAATGAAACATACGAGCTAGACGTGGGCCACCGAACTGTCTAGAAGAGTGGTGACTCTAATCTAGAATCGACTCGGACTGAAATCACCTGTCCAGCATGGAAAAAGAATGTAAAATGATGAACGAGTTCATTTTTGTTTGTTTTTTTTCTTTAAAATATGTTTCTGGCCGAGTCAGGAAGAAGGAACTGTGTCCATGACCTTTGCCAGCCCCCTCTGACACTGGTGAGATCAATGTAGTTTATGTTCAGCTTGAGCATCTATGTGTAAGTTGATGTCTGCAGGGCGAGAGGGGGGGGGGGGAATGATCAAGGAGGAAATTCCAGAGAGACAGGCAAAGAATAAGACAAAGAATTAGACATGGGACAGACGAAGAAAGAGACTGAAGAAGAATAAGGCTGAAGAAGTATAAGACAGAAGAGATGTGTGTGTGTGTATATATATATATATATCGTGACACTGGAGACTTGATGATCAGTTCAGGGTTTACTCCTGTCCCGTGAAACTAGCCAGTATCTCCGATTACGAATCAAATAAATATATATATATATATATATTTACACCCGTCTGGGAGAGTGGTGACTCCAATAATCGATGCGGGCCGAAATCACCCGTCCAACCCATGCCAGCATGGAAAACGGACGTAAAACGATGATGATGATGATGATGAAAATTCACAGAGATAACATTACAACATCTTTACTAAGACAGGTAATCAACTAAAGTGACATTTTCACAGGGGAGGCAAAAAAAAATTCTACTTATTACAGTTTGAGCTTTGCAGCTAAAAGAAAACTAACCTAACAGTTAGAAACTTATTATTATTATTATTATTATTATTACTACTACTACTACGACTACTGCTACTACTACTTTTTTTGCTGCTTTACATCCATATTTTTCATGCTAGCATGAGTGGAATGGCTTTGAAAATTTGGATATTTACTAAAGAATTGGTGGAGTATCTCAATATCCTTCTTACCACTGCTATTCAGTTAGGCAGACTGGGGTGGGGGGGCAAGAAGAGTGATGAATGTTCTCAGGTTCTTACTGGGTTTCAGAAATATTTGAAACCAGCCTAGCAGCTTGATATTACAATAAGTACAGTGATGGTGGAAAGATGTTGTAGATAAGACTATAAAGAGTAAATGACAGACTTGTAAGGAATGGAAGAAAGGTGATAAGTGGAGGCTATACTGAGAGAGGCTAGGTAAATGTGAGATATCAGGTTTATATAGATAAGACAGAAGCTGAGAGACTCTGTAAAGTGGCTGGTGATAGGAAGGGCATCAAGTTGTAGAAACCAAGCCAAATGAAACGTACGAGTGAGGTGTGGTCTCCCGACCCATCTTAGTGAGTGGTGACTCCAAATAAGAGCTGACTCAGGCCCAAGTCACCCGTTCATCCATGCCAGTATGGAAAGGTGATAAGTAGGAGCTATGCTGAGAGGTTAGGTAAATGCGAGATATCAGGTATATATAAATAGGACAGAAACTAAGAGAAGGAGATTTTCTAATGTGCTTTGTCATAGCGATGAAAGGTACAAAGTATTTTGCATGGCAAAGCAAGATGAAAGCATTGCAAAGCAAGATAAATCCTGATTCTTAGAGAATTCAGGATTCTCTGAGAAGAAATATATCTGCATATTAAGGACACACTTGCTCTTAGTGTTAATGAAAGAAGTAAATATAAAAGTGGTACTATGAGGAGGTTGGTGAATAAGGAATATTTTCTGGACACACAGAGCTTAAACTCAGTCGAGAAATCAGAACAGTTACTTGTAGAGATTACACAGGAGATAGTGAGAACAGTGAAGAGGAACACAGAAATAGTGACGTGACAGGTCCCCTGGATAATTGCTGAAGTACTGAAATTATCAGGATGGGCTGGTGTTATTTAAGTAACTCACATGGTTGATAAGATTGTATATTGTCATTATCAATACTATGGTATTGCTGAAGGCTAGGTCTTTGGATATGCATGTGTCATTTTCCTGTTTATTCATTTCAAATGAAGTGTCAAAGTTTAAAAAACAGATTTTCCAGCCAGAATATATGAAGAAGACATTGCAAGTGAATTAAGTAAAGACTATATACTTTGTGTAATATTACTGACAAGAAGGACTTAGCACAAGTGAATTGAGAGAGTGACTGGATATCAAATACATTGGTAAATGTTTACACTGGTATGAATATATAATATGAATATATGAGAAGCTGGGGAAAAAAATGTAATGTGACTTGATAGAGAAAGGGTATCTGGGTAGATTCAAAGAAGACTTTTGAAGTAGTTAGGTTATATTTGAAGATGTAGAATCTTCTAGATAAGATGATACAGATTAAAATATATGGGAGAGATGATGTATTAAAGATTTATCCAACTCATACTAGCATTGAAAAAAATGAATGTTAAAAAGAAGTTGAGGCTAATTCATCTAACTTCCTCTGTGCTTAATTTTCTTGTTAATATTTTGGAATAGGTTCAAATCTAAGAAAAGACTTGCAGAAATAATCTTTACTAGTTGTGATAAAGAATAAATGTATATTTATATATATATATATATATATATATATATATATAAGTACATGCCTTACCATCATTCTATTAGCTGAAATTTATTTAATTTCCATACAAAAATATACAAAAATATATGCATTTGTTAGAACTGAGAGTAAATAGAAACATGGTTATATATAACATGTTAACAACACAGGACAGTATGTTAACAACATATAATATAGTTAACATAATATTATAAACATTTCAACAAGACATTCTAACAATTTAAAAGGCACACATTATATAGCGAACTCAATGGAAACATTTGCCATTAAAGAACAGAACTTTAAAGGTAAATAGCTTCTTAGCTTATGAACCACTTCAATCTGCTATTGAGGTTTTCAAAGTTAAAAAAATATAACAATATAGAACATATAACAATACAGAAATGTGATTACAAGAATCTGAATAATTGAAACAATTGCTGAACAATGTTGACAGCATCAAGGAATTCAAAGATCTGTAGCAGCTGAAAATTGTTAAATATTTGGAAGCTTTTGGAAAATGAGGTTTACCACAGGTTGTTAGAGTATAGAAAGCTTTTCATTGGCGTTTATGTGAAGCATTAATTTAACTTGTTTTGTATTACTGCAGAATGGCTGGAGAAAAAAAAAAAGGAAAAGTTGATTGTATTTTAGTTAAGCTGTAGAATAGAGAACAAGAATAAGGATGCTTTGAAGAGATTAAATTGACCATATTGGAGATAGAACCATATATAATACCCCACATTTAGAATTTTAAATGTTGAATCACTGTTGTCTTACTTAATAATGGTAGTGACCTATTTTTTAGTTGTAAAAAAAAACAAAAACTTATGTGAGAAGCTTTAAAGATTATTAGTCTGTGTAAAATAATAAAGAAAAGAGGAGTTTCTAATATATCTTAAACTAATTTCCAAAATATCTGGTACATTTGGAAGAAATTGCTATGGAGAATCCCACCAAAGACCAGAACCATGATAATGTTAGCTGTCTTTGTCACCTCTCTTTATAATACTTGGAAGTTTCCATACAAACTGTAGTACTTGCAAGTTTTCATACAGATTGTAGTAATTGCATGTTTCCATACAGATTATAGTACTTGCATGTTTCCATACAGATTATAGTACTTGCATGTTTCCATACAGATTATAGTACTTGCAAGTTTCCATACAAACTGTAGTACTTGCATGTTTCCATACAGATTGTGGAACTTGTATGTTTTCATACAGATTGTGGTACTTGCATGTTTCCATACAAACTGTAGTACTTGCATGTTTTCATACAGATTGTGGTACTTGTATGCTTCCATACAGATTATAGTACTTGCATGTTTCCATACAAATTATAGTACTTGTATGTTTCCATACAAGCTGTAGTACTTGCAAGTTTCCATACAAACTGTAGTACTTGCATGTTTCCATACAGATTGTGGAACTTGTATGTTTCCATACAGATTGTGGAACTTGTATGTTTTCATACAGATTGTGGAACTTGTATGTTTTCATACAGATTGTGGTACTTGCATGTTTTCATACAAATCTGTTGGACTGATTAAGATGTTGGTTCTCTTGATATTATCAATAAACTATTGATTAGTTATGCTGACTATAATATTATCTGTTCATAATAATAGTGGTGAGCTTAATAACAGTTTTCCTGAATTGAACCAGAGAACAGTAAAATATAGCAATAAAGTTCAACATCTGTACCAATCTAAAGTTTTTAAACAAAAAAAATATTTTCTTTTGTTAGGGTTACAGATAAAAACAGTAGGGTTCTGTAAACTTAGCCATAGATTTAACTTCAAAATCCATTTTAAAAAGAATTTCTTTTTATCTTTACAATGAAATAAAGGTGCTTGGTTATTAAAGATAATCTGTTAAACTATAATAATGGTTTTTAGATTGTAAGCTGTAAGATGAGTGTTTTAACCCCAAATTTTGTTTCCTAACTGATAGAAAAGTTCATTGACTCAATAGTAAAGTTATTCAGTGAAATCTGAAGAAATTCTCTAACTGAAAATGTAATTCAGGGTTAGTTCAATTCTACTTTGCACACAAATGAAGGAATTTGTTCAGTTATAACCCCGATAAAAGAGAATTGTTCTCTTTCATGCATTGTTTTACATTCCCTGAAATTGAAAATATTTTTCTAGAAACCTGAAGATGAAGAGTAATACTTTCAGTTATGTGCAATTATAGAAGAGCATATTCTGTAGATGTAGAAAGAATGAGCTGCAACTATGATAAAAGCAATTTGGCTATCGTGCAGTTTCTAATATGTGAGACTAATAATAATAGTACAAGCACAAAGTTAGTTGCAGTTTAAAGGATTAGAAAACATGGCTTACCAACGAGGGAGCCTAGATAACAAAGTGAATAAAAATGAAAATAAAAAAATTAAATAAAAAATCATTGAAATTCTCTGTCTTTAGTCTGTGTCTGGTGTGGCAGTAAAAATATTCAAATTGGTGCACATGAGTAGTTATTAATACAAATAAATATGGGAAACACAAACATTATGCAACATTGTGTAACTCAATAAACTTTGAGTGAGTGTCCAATGCTGGAAGATGATGGGTCAGTTCTTGCAGAACTACTTAGTACCAATATTGGATGTAGCCGGTTCTTCACTCATTTCAGCAGATGACTGATTCATTAGACTGGTGCATTTTGTGCAAGAACAGCAAAATAATAACAAATGTGTGAAAAGTGATAAACAAAAACAAAAAAAACAACAACATTTATTTGAAAATTATCCACAATTTAAACCAAGTTTATAATATTAAAGATTAGGAATAACTAAGAAATTAACATCATAAATACATAATATAGAGTTTTTTTTAGTATTATACACTGGATTCTTTTTTTGTATGAAGTGAGATATATTCAGTTGACTCAATCATTGTGCTGCCTATTTTATCAACTCCAGAGGGATATGGAGTAACATAGACATGGTTGAGATTTGAACTCAGAACCATAAGGCACTGAACTGGATACCACTGTAAGGCACCTACAACGGTGCTTTACTCTGTCTTCACCAGCTCAAATATTGTCGTATTTTTGTAGCCAAGCTTGTTTGCCAATTATTATTATTATTATTATGAAAAATGTTCCTTGATATATGCTGTATTTACACATTATCCACCGGGCGTCACCCAG
>JAOPJM010415058.1:0-18170 GCA_027124095.1 Muusoctopus leioderma | reverse complement strand
GGAGTGCGTTTCCGTGTGAAGTGGGGGATGAATTTATATCCAAACAGTATTGTATATATTGTATATTTTGTATATTTAAAAAAAAAAAGAAAATACTGTTACATGTGATATAAAGTAAATTACAGAACCTAGAAAGAAATTTGTTTGTGTATGTGTATATGTGGGAGATGGTGAAGTTGTAGAATATCGTCCACAATTCTTCATCAGTAAAGTAAAGACTTGATTATTTAATAAGACTTTATTATTTTATAGCCATTCTTGAACATCATCGTCAGTTGTTTCCCAGTTGCTAGCATTTACAAAGCTACGCTTCAAAATCCAAAGCAGGTTCAATGTAATATAGCCACTTCTTTCAATAACTTGTGAATTTTCTAGTTTTCATCTACTTCCAAACAACTACAAAGATAAAAACTGCAGAGTTAATCATGTAGGCTTGTAGATTCTGAAGTGTTCTGTATCCGCTGTATATTCTTCTGAATCTTCTTCACCCTTCAACGCAACCATTACTAGTTTCAAAAACAATTATTCTCATACATCCTCTTACATGCTACAATTATTCCCTGGTACATTGCCTGAATAATCGAAGATTTGTTAGGAAGCTGAATAAAAAAGAACGATATTTAATTCTGCCATCCCGACAAACACTTCCCAGATTTAAGATTAGTAGTGGCAGTATTAAGAAACAACAATGCAATTACCTTATTGGGGAAAATCTTCAGAACATGTGTGGAAGTGCTTCACATCAAGGACAAAATGGTTGAAGAAACAGTCAGAAAATATATCTGAAGTAAACCACATATTCTTTGAGTTGGTGTATATAATTTGCGGCATACCTTTCACAAACACTTGCTACCTAGACACCTTACTCTAATTTATTGATTAGTTCTCATTTTTGTGCCACATTTAAGTTCACATACTTTCTTTTAATTCCTCTATCACTTGATACTATTTTGCATTGTAAGGATTGCAAACTTTTGGGAAAATAAAAACATAATTCGGAAATTACAGAAACACTCTGAATACAACCTGACCGCACCTTTACTTTAAGGCAGACTGAAACCGAAACCGAGTCTATTTAACGCTGCCCCCCAAAAATGCAATATGCGCATGGTCTCATCCGCACGCAAACACACACGCGCGCGCGCGCCCGCACGCACGCACGCGCGCACATACACACACACAGGTGCATGCTTCAGTGAATCCAAATACATATGCTCTCACTCATTTGTGTGCGGCTAAATTATTACAGACATACTTTCTACCATTAATTTGTACTCTTTCAAAGCATTTTCTACTTTCTCTACTCCTTACGGGTTTTTTTATTTTTTATTTGACATTCACGAGTCTCCTATATTATATTTAACTTCTCAGTATCGATCCAATGAGGAAGCCCCTGCGATGTCATTCAACGTCTTACAAATAGCAGCTGAATCTCGTTCAAATCACAACCTACCATCTTACAAAAGCGAAGGACACATTAGATAATTTACTTCTAGATAACCTTAAGATAACGGATGGGCACGGCTGAAATATTTTTGATCATAGATCTGCACAATCAGCGCTGATCTGCGGCTTAAAAAAAGTCAAAGTTCTCCCTGAGCCTACGTGGCCCATCAGGCCGGAGCTTATTCCGGTTCCATGTGGGGCTAAGCGAACTGAGAGTGCAAGACTCCCCCCTGTCGCAAGGTTAAGCCCCCCCCCCAGCTACTGCTGGTACTCATTTTCAGCTGAGTGAACTGGAGCAACGTGAAGTAACGTGCCTTGCTCAAGGACAGAATGCGCGTCCCGGATCTGGAATCGAACCCAGAAGCCCAACCACTAGGCCACGCGCCTTCACTGATCTGCGGCTAAACAACGGCATTAACAAAAACGTTCAACAACTTCTCAGTCTATTTTCTTCCAGCACACTTTCAATGCCATAACTTCCCGAAACTTTTCGTATAATCTTCTTTTTATTCTTCCTCTTTATCTGTCTTGCAGTACCTCTCTCTCTCTCTCTCTCTCTCTCTCCCTCTCTCATACATGATCTCACTCACACGATCTCACACACATACCAAGTCTTTCTCTCTTTATCACGGCCATTATTTACCCTGTTTGCCAGCCACTCCAGTAATATTTCTTGTTATTTTTTTGTTTATTTATTTCTCTTTGCTATTGTTGTTTTTTTCTTGCTTCTGTTTTATGCTTCGTTTTCTTCTTGCTTCCGTATTACTCCACAGAGCAGTTCTCTCTTTGTCTTTCTCTCTCTCTCTCTCTTTCTCTCTCTCTCTCCCTCTCTCCCTCTCTATAATTATATGTGCGTATGCCTTTGCATGTTTGAATATCGTTATTTTTAGTCTCTTACTAATTCTAACTTATTTATCCTTCAACACCTATTCCCATTTCTCCTCTCCGACGAAGAGTTCTGCTCGAAATATTAGTCTTCTCTTCATCCTTACACCAAAAAATTTGAATTTTCTGTATGTTGGATTATATATGTATGTGCGCGCGTGTGTGTGTGTGTGTGTGTGTGTGTGTGTGTGCGTGTGTGTGTGTGTGTGTGTGTGTGTGTGTGTGCTCGTACGTGTGTGAATGTGCGTGTGTATATGTGTGTGCCTATGGTATTAATATATAAGTATTTATTTTGCAATCAGTAGTCAACTGTTTAACTTACTTGAGTGTAATATGAAATTAAATTAATTTTAGCGTTCTCCCATAACCAAGGACTGGATCTTTGGTTACGTTTGTACTACATGCCTAGTGATAATGACGATTTTTCCCTTCCACATCTTTGTTAACAACAGCTAGTTCTCGTTTGATAACATCAGTGCTTTTTCCACCACAATACGGAGACATCTCAGGTAACCAAAATAAAGTATATAAATTAAAGGAAATATATCTTTCTATATTGATATTTATTTATCTGATTAACACAATCTCATTTTTATGAGAGAAAGTGTCAACTGAATCCACCCTCCTGATATACGAAAATCGAAGCAAGCGATATTTAAACTAACACAATACGAGATGCAGTCAGATGTTCAATTAATTCTTTTATTATTGTGACGCTGTGGAGTCGGCATTAAGGTGGTGGAATAGGACATCACTGAAGTAAATACCTTGAATTTCTTAGTTTTGTCCATCTTAAGTCTGTGTTCAAATTCTGCCACTGTCGATATTTTCTTGACATCTTTCTGTGGTCGATATACACGGGTCCCATTCATTCAGCTTTTTACTTTCTTAGATATTTATGATTATGTGCTAATATAAGAACTTATTATTTAGATACGCGCTTGGTGAGGCGAATACGCTATGGGGTTTCCATTATGAGTCAAAGAAATGCTTTTAGGAAAGTATGAACAACATAAATAACATTTTTCTTCCGGTAATTGTAAACTCTTCATCCTAGACTAAAAGAAAGCAATTTTCAGGAATGCTATCGAGTGGAAGACTAACTACTTTACAGTATTTAGTCTCGTCTCTTTATGTTCGAATTCTTATTCTGCTGGAGCCGATTGTAGATGGATGAAAGCACCCTTCTTAGGGCGATAAAACAAACACTTCTAATGTACTGGGCTCAAATTAGTTCACTATATTTTATGACTGTTAAAAATCAAGCAATAATGAGTGAAAAGCGCAGTATGAGATTTTCATACATATAGCTATTATAGATTTTATTTTTTTCCAATTTTGGAAATAACCACTGACAGTAAATAAAATTAATATTCCATAATATGATTACATTTATCAGTAGAACATTTATTTAAAAGATTATTTATTGGAAAAAGTATAAGTTGTTACGACATCAATTGGCAGTTAAGAATGTATACAAAATTGCATAACAAAATATCACTGAATAATTAGATCTCTATGTGTGTATTTGGGTTTGTGTATTTGAGTTCATGTTAATGATTATGCATCATGTATGGAGATTGAACTATGTATTTTTTATAATGCATTTTGCTTAAACCAAGTGTCAGGTTTTACACACAATTTTATGAACTTTGCAACTTGAAAGAATAAAAAGCAGACTTGACGTTTTTAATACGTTCTCCCGGACATGTCAATCATAATCTAACTATAAAATCACTTTACCAGTCATAGCGATAATGGTACCGACGCCAAAACTTCTGTCAGCATTTCACTTATGATGTTTGTTTTCTATAGCTGCATATTAACGTGCTATATGTACACAACAGAAACTGCATTTACCGCCGACGTTTCTTCGATCTTGTCAATACTGATAAAGGTTTTAGATCCTCAACACCTTAAAATCTTTTGGGAGCTCACTTATCATTTCTGTCAAAATACTTAAGTAATAAACGTAGTAGAAATGTGCATACTTCTCTTTTATATGCAAATATTCTAACGTCTGTTTCGTGTTATACTGTCCAGCATCACTATATTTAGTCATTTAATCCCAGAAACATGAGTGTAAACCTACATCAGAAATACTTCATAACTTCGTATTTAATAAATATAATACACGCTTAATGTATTTGTTACGAACATTTGAGGGTGTGTTTTGTTGTCAGTCGAGCCAACGACTATGAAACTAAGCCGATAGTTATTCTAGTATCAATATCACTGCTTTGAGTATTCATTTCCGTGGCATTGAAATGTTTTGATCGATTTTTTATGCTTCGTTTCCTCTAACAAGTCTTTTTAACTAGTTTGGGATAAATCTTAATAGTTAACACTCGTTTGACAGATAACACCCTTCAAATTATGTTTGATGACATAAGCGGACATCTTTACGAATATCTGAGATTTATTGGGTTAGCGATGACCAACAGATTAAACACAAATCCTCAGTAGATTGGACGCTAGTTTAACGTAGGCAAGTGAAAGTAACTCATTACTTTAAAAGGTTGTGCAAGCCAACAAAACACTCCCCAATTTTATAATGATTTCGTTCATTATAGAGTGGCAGGTTGGTCTACCGCTGCCGTACTTATTTACGGCTACATGGGTTCACACTTTCAGAGTTCATTTGCTGCACACAAACACTGCACAGTGCTGGACACAGAATAATAACCGGCAACGCTTGAGTTGGTTACCCAGAACCTACTTTGACATCTGTATGGTGCACAGATTGATAGGCAAGTGAAAATCATGTGTTGTGAAGTTCATGCTTTTACCAAAGACATTAATGAGGTCGGTGAAATCACACGGTTTCGCCAGATATCGAAACAGAAATGTATGTGCAGAGCGCTTCTTTTGGAATTGTGCTGGCCATTTTAATTGATCACATATTCATTTATATTGACTAGGCATAGGTGATCAATTAAGTTTTCCAGGGGAATGGCATATTAAAACGTTCATATCTGTATTAAGGGCATTAAGACGGATGCTGCATGAAATCGAACCTGGATCGCCAGAAGTGAAATGTGTATCGTACCTTTTAGTCTTTGGTGTTCACCACTATGTTTAACAATTTGAAATCTTCCAGAAAGTCGAGCTCGCAACACGTTTTTACTTTTAACATGCAGATTACTTAATAAGTTATGTTCAATGTAATAATTAAACAGTACATAACATGTCTTATATTTATATACGGATATTAAAGGATAGCATAGCCGTGTGGTTAAGAGTCTCTCCTCACAACCACGTGGGCAAGTGATTTCTACTGTAGCATTGGTTTGACCAATACCTTTTCAGCGGGATTTTGTTGACAGAAACTGTGCAGAAGCTCATCGTGTATATAAGTGTTTTTGAGTCCGTGTCTGTATTTGCGTTTACACGGGTTAATTGTTGTCGTTGTTTTATGTTTACACCGGTTAATTGATATTGTGTTTATGTTGTGTCCCTCCGTGTCCCATAACTCGGTGCTTCGACAAATAGAGATCGATTAAATAAGTACCATACTTGAATAAGTACTTGAAAAAAGTGCCCCAGCATGGCTGCAGTGCAATTACTCAAACCAGTAAAAAACGATAGAGTATTTCATTGAATATTTTTATTTTTGAAAAATCATTTAAAATCTTCTACAGGGTGTCGTTTTACAGAATAAAATCAAAACCTATTGCATAACAATATCAATTTGAACCTAATGAAACTATTACGAATACAAATATTATTTATTCATTGAAAACTTTATGAAAGTGCTCTCTCTCTCTCTCTTTATTACTACCATTTCTTTATAATATGTATAAGTGATAAATATAATAGAAATAGTAAAGAGAAATCAATTTCCTGTAGTTTATTACAAGAGGTTTGAATACCTTAATCTCAAATCTATCACCATTTTTTTATGTTATTCCACTAGAAAGATTCCACATCGGAAGTTCTCAAATATATCCTGTATTTAGAAATCATGAGCAATTTTTATTTTATTGTTGAACGTGGTTTGAGAATGATCAATAATATCAGTAGTGAAAACCATTCTATAACGTGACGTGTATGAAGTATTTTTTTTTTAACTTATGAAGTAATTTTTATGTATTCAAAGCAGCGAATGAGAAAACAATAACACCAGTCAATAATTAAAGTATCCATAATTTCTTATTCATTTCTTATTTATTACCTGTCAAGATGTCTGTATACAACTGAAATATTTCAAAAAGAAAATTAAAACTAGTTCTTGTGAGATTTCCAACAATTGTAGAATTGTTTTTTCTTCTTTTTCATGGTAAGCGATAATGCCTCTCTGAACCAACTATTTTGTAACCCGGTTTTAATTCATAGCAGAAGTTTTTTCCCGTTTATTACACCAGCAATGACTTTGTAAGATATATGAACAGCAGAAGTTCCTGTTTCATTGTATTTGCGTCTGGTCAAAAGAAACCAATACCATATGCTTAAACTTCTTATGAAAACTTTCATTTCGGTTTCGAGGTAGCCATTGAGTTGGAGGTGAACTTTCATCAAACAAAATCCATAGCTCAGGTTTAGGTTGATACTTCTGTTGAAACTCTTTCTCGTTTCTTTCTTTATATAAAAAAAAAATGAATCGTAACTAGTTAGTAGGGCTGATTGAACATTGATAGATATATATTGCACAACGCTAATACAGTACACGTACTAATGTTATCGATTCCTGGTGAATTTTATCTCAACGTTAATATTGTAATGCATTCAGTGCGGCTTCTTTCTCTTTTGGGGCTGTCTTAGTTGTCCTTACAAAATATCATTATTAGTTTGGAAGTGAATCGCAATTTCGGTTGGCAAAGTGTTTTTCTTTTCCAAGCCCACTGCGACTCTGCACATGATATGCCTGTAATCACAATGAAACATGGATAACCGAACAGATGGGGTAATAAGATAATAGGTCGCATTCTATCACCAGCATTGCATTATGTTCATGAGGAACTATCAACTCTCAACAAAATATTCACCCAGTACAAAATAGGTACCACATGGTGGTATAATTTTTGGCAGTGTGTGTGATTGGTGAGTATTTCATTGGCTTGCAATGATGAAACCAATCTCTCAGGTGGAAAAGGCTAAATCGTCGCACACACTAAAAGGATTTCTTAATTCTCATCCTCTTAACGATGCAGTCGTATGGATCTTTCTGATTTAGTAAATAATTGGTTGAACTCACAGGCAAAGTACATGAAGCATAACAACTCTAAACGGATTCAAAATACTCACCATGAGCTTCACAACACTACTGGAAAATGAGTTAAACAGTGATATAAAACGATAATTTTCTTTGAAAATTTGAATTAACAAATAAATTGACTATATAAATTTATTAAAAGTGTTTGTGTATTAATACTTTTTAACAAACATTTCTTAAACCGAAGAGAAAATAACAATTTAAGGGGACTGAGAGGCTTCAGAAATAGGCAAAGTGCCAGACTAAATGCATAGAATATTTAAATAGCTCGTCCTACGTTTTCAATTCAAATCATACCGAGGTCAACACTGTTTTCCAACCAAATAATTACTAGTTCTATCACAGAGTAGCTGCAATTGACTACACTTCCTATTGTATAGATAGTAAAAACGATAAATCAATATATACAGTTTCAGGGTGATGGAGTTAATGAAATAGTCAAGAGGAGGGCTAAATATATTGCAATTTACAACTTTGTATTATCAGAATTCAAACCACACCAGTTTCGACTTTGCCTTTTATTCTTTCATAAAGAAAGCATCAGTATAATTACATCAGTTACTTTTGCCACACATTAGAATGCACAATACAACAATATTCATATCTCCGTGTTATAGGGAAGGGAAATAAAAAGTTATGACATTCGTGCCTATCTTAAATGTGTTCGCTTCAACTAGATACCGGCACCGCCTTGTGCTTTGAACTCTTAAGAAAGTATCTTATCTTTTGTCCTAATATGCATAATATATATTTCTTACTCATGCAAAAATCTGATTGTTGAAGGAAATTGGTCTTGAGACAAGATGCAATTGCTCACGCCTCGATTGAGAGTTTCAACCAGTTCTGTCACACAGCTTTCGAAGGGAAATTGATGAGTGACTTCTCAGATAGAGAATGTTTATATGTATAAAGAAAGTATTCATGTTTTTGTCTTCTGATATCTCCGTCAATGCAGCAGTTACGAAACATTTTAAGCTCACATAACACAGATATAATAATGCTAACCTTGGGACATTTTTGTCTCACCTAGCAGCCAAAACAATGGAACAGTTTTTCCTCATTTGTAACATAGAAATATATTAATTTTGTGGTGTTTTATATAAAGAAAAAGGCTATATTTTCTAAACATACATGTAATTGAAATGAGGAAAATGTTTTATTTTACCTGATTTTTCAAATTAAAATACTTGATATCTACGGGCTATAGATTGGATATCAAGACATATCTGAAAAGAGAAAACAGGCAAGACTCTCATCTTGATCCCAGAGGGACATTTCCTTTTCCTGCAAATTGATATTCGTAAGTGTTGAAAATGTACGATTACAGACTAAAAAAGAAAGAAAAAAGAAAACTCCTCCTTAACAAAAATTCAGAACTGTTCAAAGATTTCAGATTGTAATTACTTAAAATTGCTGTTAGCTCTTCTACCTTAATTACTATAAATTCAAATATCTAATGAAAGAGTCAAAACGTATATCCAGTCAATATTTTCTGTAGGCGACGATGAATATTAATGTTGCCTTCCATGTTTCCAAAAGCTTTGCGAAGAGACTTGTGCTAGTAAAAAATCTCAAAATTACCTCGTCTCGTTCTGTTTAAGCAAATATATAACTAATTGTTTTTAAATGTTGTATTCAGAATGATTTCATTGCCTTCTGACATACTGTTATACCCACTTTTCAAGTAGTCAAATATTTTGCTAGGTAAGCTAGCTTAACACACTCATTTTGTGCTTGATGCAGAGGTTGTATCCGTCGGACTTACAAATAGTTTGTTCATTTTCTCCGTCGACTATAATCTTATTTCTGTATGTAAACCAAATAATTTGAAATCCATGTTTTAAACCATCTTCAATTTCATAAAATTGATTGACCATTCTTCCTTTCTTGTTATGTCCACAAAGTGGTGAGTGAAAGGATTGGTGGGACTGCGATGTGAACACTTCTTCCTTGGCCTCTTCACATAGCCGATACCTTCTTAACTGACTCCTGAGCTTATAGATTTTTTGTACCAGATTGCTCTCTCAGTCCATGCATTCATCTTATGCTCCTCTGGATCAATTTGTCTGCATAAACAATCGTAGTAGTGCGTTTCTGTGAATACTCTGACTGTAAACCAAGCCCATGCAACATGTCATGCATTAAGACTAAGTGCAATAGAAACTGTTCTGAATAAAGTCTTTTCAACAGACTTGCATAAGTTTTTCTGTCACTCCCAGATCTTGATTCATCCTTCATTACTTTCTCAAAATGAAGACAAAGTGCTTCATCATTTTTCCACACTGCTGAAACTGTTCGAAATAAACGTGGTGCCCAGAACACAACCTAGTTTGCAAATTCCTTTGTTCTAGTTGAGAAGCACATTCAGACAGTTCCTTTTGATTTAGTGTTGATTTAGGGTAAACAGAGTACAATTTATGCATAGATGATTGACATAATTAATTCCATGAACTTCTCTGACCGAATCACAAACTAAAAGTTATAATCTGTGTTTAAGACAGTGTCAAATTATCACACCAGGGTAATATTCTTTGAGAATTATTGCAACACCAGGTTTAACACCAAGCATTATGTTCTCCTCAACACTTGCAAATACTACGAGGTTCTGTTTCGCGTGGTTGATGAGACAGTTCGATAGATGCTTAGCAAATGTTGCAGCTTTCTGATCAGGCAGTTCAATTGGGTATAAAACATAAAATGGGGATCACCTTTCTTATCACTTTCACATTTCAAATAAACTATTGTAACGGTCTTAATACCCAAGATTGTTGATTCATTCGATGAGAACAGAAATGTTGCCGTTTATCTGCTTGATACACTGGCAAATTTCCATTTTCATATTAGTGGCTATATGATTTTCATATTAATGGCTATGTGATTATCTTTGAAGTACTAGTACGGAAATGTAGTTAAATTTCAATGTCAATACCGTTTTTCTTTTGAAGATCCAGTAAGGTAAAATGCTCAAAGTAAGGTCTTTCATTCTGAGCCAAATAATATGTAGAACGCAAAATTGAACGACTTGCTTTTAGACGCTCTATTTTCGCACATAGAGCAGCTCTGTGCGCTTTTGATAGTTTGTGATCAGTGTGTACTTTGAACGATTTTATAATAGGATACTGGGTACATCTGCTATTGACTTGACAGCCTCGAGCCCTTACAATGGAAAAGTTTCAGATTGCTTTGAAGCCTAACCAGAGATAAGTTTCCTTCCTTCTCTTCCACATCTCTTCAGTCCAAACACCTGAACAAGGATACGAACCTGACTTCGACGCACCATCACTATTAAAACTGCATTTGGACCCAGTTAGAAAATTTCAACTAGAAGCAGGCGAAACAACTGTTGTCACTTTTACTGTTATCAGTCTCTTATACGTTATTCTTGTTACACTCCACAGTTCGTTCACGAAAGAAAGAAGCTAATGTTGTTTGCTTAGAAGTCATAGGGTTGTTAGTGAGAAAAATTTACTTTTTGTATTTTTAGCGAGTAAACCACAGACAATATCCCACAACAGAAGTAGTCTTCTAATGCAACTGAGTATACTTAAAAGCGGAAGAGCTGAGAATAAAAATTTTATAAATAGGATTTGAAGATTCGGAAATATTGGATTACAACAAATGTAGTTATCTTGCGATAATTCTCGCCCCCACCCTACTGCCAATATGCAAGTAAACCCATCATTCGGCGGAAATAAGTTTTAAATATATAGAAAAAGCAAAGAAGCTTCAATCTTCACATAAATTATTATCGCATCTATACGAATAAACAAATTGTATCTTGGAAGTGACAATGATTACAGAGGTGCCGGAGCGGCGTTCCTGTGAGTTCCAGCAGTACGCTGGAATCCCACTCCTCTATAGTTAATTATGCTATGAAGGATGTCACTGATATTCCAACAGAAAATACAGACATTTGATACTTGAACCTAATACACATGTTTGAGAACTAAATACTTTATCATAGCAATGTTTTCGTGATGTCTTCAATATATAAATTGAAAATCTAAAATTAGATCAAAATTAGAAGCGTACGGCTTTGGAAAAAAAACACCTTTACGCTATGGTGATATTCATTAATTCACATGTGAAATCAGTTGGGTAGCGATGTTAATATTGATGTAAATATTATTAGTTATCTCTTAGCCCTTTTAGGATACTAAAATACATTTTACGTTGTGTGTTATGAGTATTACAATATACTCGCATATGACTTACATAAGAGCACAATACAACATTGGAGTTAGTCAGGATATGAGCCTTTTACTCATCCCATAAGAGGTCGGAATTTTTAGACATCCGGTCTAAGAATTATACAAAACTGAATCCTTACTCATGTCCCGAATATTATAAATATTGCTCCTTGATATCTCAAATATTTTAGATATTAGTAGTAACGCTCTATGGGTAATATATATTTTGAATTAAACAAGCATAAACATCGTCTTCCGGGTGGTTTTCTTCTACTTTTGTGTGATATATATTATGTTGTCTATTTGTATATATAGAACTACGTTGTTGTATGTGTCCTTTGCTAATGTAAGATGGTTGGGTGTGATTTGATGGAAACTTGGCTGTTATTTATAATAGGTCAGGTTACGGTGGTTTGCATAGGTGGGGGGATATGAGTTATTTAAGATAGGTCGTGGGAAGAGGGTTAACAATGTTTTGGTTACACATATATAGATATACTAACATTAGCGGCATTATACTTGTTGAATCTTCTTCGTTCTGTGTGGAACACAAGGCTGCAGCTATCTGATTCCATTTACTGCGTGGAGATGTTATCCTAACTCCCAACCTCTAACCTGCTTTTCGTCTAAACTCTAGCCTAAAACCTGCCCGGCTTGGTTGGACCTGCTGGGTGTATGACCCCCTCCGCTGGTATAGCATTCACTGGGTCACTGAAGCACAGAATCCTTCAAATCTCGCCAAAGTAGCAACACAAAGGAAAACATTTCATAGGAAAGGATAATAACTATGTGGTCCTCCGGTCGGCTCATTACCGTCACCTTACTAACTGAATCAGGTCACATAAAATAATGCACATATATCAATTTTATTTAAACATTTTAGTTCTTTAAATTACAGCAATATTTCCTTGAACAGAATATTATCAATGCATGCAATCTTTTTCTCGTCTATTGGTGCAATGACTTTAATATACTTCTTTAACTGCACTCTTGATAGCTGTACATGCGAGAATAGGAGTGTCGGTACATACACTCCAATTTCGTCCGTGAAGTGACCCTGGGTGTTGTTAGCCGTGATGACGAATACAGGTGTCAGATATATATACATTACATTACGCCCAATGTGTCCTTTCTTGATTTAAGGCGATAGTGTATGATTTGAAAGAAATTTGGCTGCTATTTCTAGCGGGTTGAGCGCGGCCGCTCAGATGCCTTCTATTGTTGACTCAAAGTAAACTTGGTTGTTGTACAGTTCAAGATCAGTTGCTATCGAACAAAACTATGACAGACGTTCCAGTCATGACAATCTCGCTGTTTTGTATATCAGGAACTATATTGTTCAATACAGCCTTTATTTAAGACGTTAGGGTGAGATTCTTTAGAGATTTGGCAGCTATTTCAACTGGCCATGCGACCTTGTGTTAGGTCCCTGTCGAACATACTTGACTACCAATGAACGACACTCTTTCACTCTCTCCCGTGATCTTACACTTTCTATTTCTTATCTTCAGAGTGGGGGTTGAACTAACAAGCAGGGTAGGTATGAGTTAGTTCATTAAGTGCTTGCCGTTAATGGTGGTGTAAGATTTGACTTACTTGGGGAGGGCATTGGAAGGAGAGTTTTTAGTTACATATATACATATCGACACGTTAAAATCCTTATGATAAGATTATGTGGTCCCAGATCAGTCGTGGTCGAACAAAAATATGATGAAAGGCGTTCCGATCGCCTTCGGTTGTACATCAGGAACTGTATTGTTCAATATAGCCTTTATTGAACCGGTAGGGAGTGATTTGTGAGAGATTTGGCTATTATTTTCAGCAGGATAAGCGATGATATGTTAGCTGCCTGCTGAACAAATGTTTCTGCCAATGGACGACTCTCTCCCTCTCACTCATCCTCACTCTACGTCCCACTGTCTTACACGTTCTACTTCATATCTTTAGAGTGGGTGGCTGAACTTAACAGGTGACTTAGTTCATTACTTCTTTGAAGTGTTTGCCTTTGGAGACAGTGTGAGTTTTGTTTTACTCAGGGAGGGGTACAGTAGAGGTAGAAGAGATTTTTTTCGGCTACATATATACCCATCGATTCCTTACAATCATCATAATAAGACTTTTGTAAACATTATTCTCATCTCTTGGACGATATGGTTCTTGCTTGGTGTCCTGTATGATATTAGAAATATTTCTTATCCAAGGAAATACGTATCTATTAAGCTATTATTTCCACTCAGCTTCTTTTATCATTTCATCTTCACATTTATTTTGGCATTATTTTAAAACATTTCTTTCTTTGTTTCTTTATTTCGTTACTTTCCGTCTGAGATTCACAATATTTTGAGACATTTTACACCAAAATACATTCTGATAAGTGGAAAAACGTATGGCAAATGTTTTACAAAAATGCACAAATGAATATTTTAACATGGAGTAGAATCAAAGGAATTTAGTTGTTTTTTTTAAAGGGTTTTCATTGATTATCATCATAGAATGCAATTTACAGATCTTTTTCCTTCTTAAATTATTTTTAATGTTTTCATTTAATGTTTTCCTGTTTAAAGTCTCATGCACTTTTACTTCAACATTTGTATTCTTCCTTTAATAAAGCTTCCTTGTTTTTTTCGCGATAATGACCATATAGAATTTCTTTTGAAATCATTTCTCCTGTATAATACTATTTATTTGTCCCAGATGTTTTAGAAATTCATTTAACATGCTTTAATTCTCACAAGTTCTTCTTGGTATGCACTTCATCGCAACCTCTGAAAGCCCCTTAAGTTATGCCCCACAAACAAAAACATACATCATTTTAGTTGATCTTAAATGAACAGCTGTTTTTTTCTTTTCGTTTTCGGTTTTATTTCTATCGATTTGTTTCATTGAAAGAATACTCTCGCCGAATACTTTTTCTTTTACCATCAAAATAATCAATTTGAAAAGATTGATGAATCATTACCTTTCTGCTGAGCCAAAGTGTTTGGAGACGTCCTTAAGAATAGGCTAAAACTATTATAACTTTATTCCTTTGTGATTATTTGCTACTTAGTGTGTTCCAGCTTCGACGGCTGAATACATATCGATTTTCAGTATCCTGAATTGAGCATACAGTTTATTACGGATAAAATATTTCGTATCTGACTTGTATGATAAAACTCTACATTTCAGCTGCTTGTCCACAAGGGTTATGTTTCTAGTAATAGCGTGCAACAACACTTTTAAGCTGACTCTTTGGGTATCATGCTGCACTGCAAAAGCAAAAAACAGTTTAAACTGTTTCATGTTATGAGATATGCAAATTCTAACTGTGGGTGAAGAAATAAAATCATTTGATAAATTGCTTTTCATTTAAGTAGTAGAAGTAATTCTTTTAGTTGCATCAGGGAGAAGTAGTTTTTAAAACATTCATTTATAATGTGTAATTAAAGCTGTAATGTTGGAAATGTTAACTGAAAATGTTTACTACCATGGAGACAAGCTAAAATGAAAACCTCTCTACGTGTGCTGTTTTCTCTACTAAGAAAAACGTCCATATATTTCCTAAAACAAAACATTAACGTCATAAATTAATGGCCTTACATCTAACAAGTATTAATATTTGCAGCACATATCAATCCTAACCAAACATTTTAGAGAGTAATATTTACAGAAAAACAATCTCAATAAAGTTCGATCACATACACTATCTCAATGATAAAGTATCGAAAACTTCTACTGATTTAATTTCCAATCGTTTCAGAACGTTGACTGAATATCGAATAACGAAACGAACATTCTTTTATATCTCTAAAAAGATGAAAAATTCTCCCACAGCTAAACGATGATGATGATGTGAAGACGTTTAAAATTTACAGAATTGATCAAAAGAGGTGATAATTTAGTGAATAACATTCTCTGGGATGGTGAAGTGTTCAATTTCACAAAAACACCAACCGAATAATGTATCAGAATCTACTCCGTAAGGAACGCGATGGGGTTTGGGTTTCCTATCAAATATTCGATTAGTTACTCAGGACATACACAACAGAAAAAACAAGACTAACATTGATTATAATATTTTTATGACTCTGGAACGACTATTCCTTGTGAGTGGGAATTGCTTAAGTAAAGAAAGTCGTAACATTGTTAAATGAAAAGAGAAAATAAGTATCCCCATTTGAGTATTTATCGAGGAAGTTGGAGACTGTTTAGTATTAGTCTAAAGAAATTACTTATTCTTATCTTCTACCAAAAGTTGCTTAAGAAAGAAGATTATTTTACTATAGAATTCCAAGTTCTGCATATTAGCTTAAAAACATTAGTGTTTCTAGAGACACTTCTAGGGGAGTTAGGGAGGCTGGAGTTCTGATGTATTTTCATACAGGTTTGTGAAGGAGCTATCTAATAGACTGGCCTCGATCGCTTAAACTCATACATATTTGAATCGACATGAATGATAAAAATAAAGTTTGATATTTAAGAAAGAAACAATTCAGAAAGATATTGGAATAAGATAAATGAAGTTGTGTAGTTTGCACAAAATATTAACATAAGTTAAGATGAATAAAAACGACATCCCAGATCGGGCTCAATGGAATATTGCAACTAGATGAAGGAATGACGGAGAAAACTTCGAAGATGAGCAGATCAATAGTAGTAGTAGTAGATCAGATGTTTTCCTGATGTAACTAACTCAACTAGCTACGTTACTATTTTTTTTCTTTCCTTTTTTTCTTCCTTTGACTGTCTCCCATTGTCTGCGGTGACGTGTCGTTGCTAGGAAGTCGAATTGAAGGGAGATTTTTAACCATCTTCGATGATAGTGATTAATGTCCAACCATTGACTTACTTTCTTATATATCTAGCAATATCTTCCAAAATGAGGTCTACGTGAGGTGGTCGAGTCAGACCCTGAATGTTTGCGTATATCTGCGTTGTTGTAGTCTCTAGATAGGACGGGGTTGCGCCGTGTTTGCAGCAGCTCACATAATGGCAGCACCTTGTAATCCGAATTGCTGCCTCTTTGTGTAAGAATAATTATTTAATCTTTCAGTAAAATATCTTTTCTTTCATGTTATAATCTATAAAATGTGAATGTGAGCCTGTCAAATGATTTTAAGGTTGTTGAGTCTTGGACAGCTTCGGTACCGTCAAAGCAGCACATATTCTCTCATTAGACTGTATAAAAATAAAATACACAGATATCCAAAATTCATAAAGAGTACGAGAAATATTACGTAATACACTACGTATCAAATGAGTTAATATATTTTGGTATCAAATTATATGTTTCTGTACAAGGATTTCATTTGTGTGTAATATTATATATATTAAACTATTAATAAACTAAATTACTTTATGATGTATTACATAATTTTTATCATAGTACAATTAAAATTATGTGTGATCACTCAAGCGTTTCGTGAATCCTGAGGCAGGAATAAACAAGACACATTCAAAATCTCTGGCTACGTACGTTCTTCGGTAAACAGCTTTTATATATGCTGTTTAGTTCCAGGTTAGCGCTGAGCGAGCAAAACAATAATCAAAACGATTTCTAGTCGTCACCACACCCCAATTTTTTCTTATATCAGGAACCACATTTTTCAATGTGTCCTTTCTTCTTTTAAGACGCTAGATTGTGATTTGAAGGAGATTTGACTGCTATTTTTAGCCGGTCGAGCGACCGCGTTGAGGCACCGTCGTTGGTTCATTGTCCTTGCTTGTAGTTTTACAATCCAATTCAATATAAGACACTGCCAGTGTCACCACCTATCAGTTCCTTCAGGCGTTTGAAAGTTTTGTCATTATATAGTGAATGTAAGGTAAGTCAATCGTGTAGGAGCCTATCCTTGCTTCCCTTGGACAGAGAATTTAATTTAGCAATGGAAGCCAACGAAACATTCCTCAATTATACAGCTTTCTTGATATTTACAGTGACTAGCTGATACATTCTAAAATGAAATGTAAGAACAAATGTGAGTTTAATCTCTTGTACATTGACACAATGCAGCCCCAGTGGTAGAATACGAACCGTAGAACTTTCGCTTCTCCTTGTAATGTCCCAGCGTCCGTCACACTTGTGAAACACACAATATAACATCGGCAATCTGTTCCTCCCATTTGTAAAATAGGTTAGGCGTAAATGTGGAAAAATGTGGAGTCTTTACTGAGTTTTGGGGACATGATTAATCTAAATATAAGACATTAAATTGTAATAATCGTAATTTGACAACGTAATTAATCAATTGATTAGTATTCTAGATATAAAACACATTTTCATCTATCCATACACGCACATAAACACACACACACACAAACACAAACACACGCATATATATATGTATATATCTTTATATATGTAGGTAAATATGTACACACACACATACACACACACACACACACACACACATACATATATATATATATATATATATATATATATATGTATATTTATA
>JAOPJM010414853.1:0-11280 GCA_027124095.1 Muusoctopus leioderma | reverse complement strand
TTATATATATATATATATATATATATATATATATATATATATGTATATATATATATATCAAGAATAAATCATCTGCTGGTGTAGATTTAGCAACCAGTTTTCAAGAAAATGTATTTATCTAACCAGACATCATACAAATTAATTAATTCTATATAACAATGTATATTTAGCCTCTTTCTAGAATAATCTGGGTGGGCGTCATAAACCATACAGAGAAATTATGGGCCCCAAAATTGAAGGATCGTAATTTCAGCCTAGCCTGAGTTTCATACAAATTCTGTACAGGGTGCAGGCATGGCTGTGTGGTTAAGAAGTTTGCTTTGCAACCATATGGTCCCAGGTTCAATCCCACTATGAGGCACCTTCAGCAAGTGTCTTCTACCATAGCCTCAGGGAGACCAATGCCTTGGGAAGTGAAATTTGTTAAACGGAGACTGTGTGAGAAAATTGCCCATTAACCAATGTGTTGAACAAATAGACCTTGTGGTATCTATTCCACCCGAGTTGCACAGGCACTCTCTTGTCACTCTTGCAATGAACCAGTGATATTAGCCTGGTGGAAAATTGTTCACAAAATACATGATATAAAATAAAGTAAAACTATGCATATTATCTTAGCTAGATCATGTATCCCTATATGGAATTCCTTATATTAAGGTAAACTTGGACATCTGTTCTCTGATAGTATATACTATACCTATAGTATATACTACGCATATAGTATATACTACATCTACAGTATATACTACATATATAGTGTATACTACATATATAGTATATACTACATCTATAGTATATACTACATATATAGTGTATACTACATATATAGTATATACTACATCTATAGTATATACTACATCTATAGTATATACTACATCTATAGTATATACTACATCTATAGTATATACTACATATATAGTATATACTACATATATAGTATATACTACATATATAGTATATACTTCGTCCAGAGTATATACTATGTATATAGTGTATACATCTATAAATAGTGTGCGAGAGTGAGGAAATGAAAGAAGAAGAAGAGAGGTGTTCTCTTTGAATAAGAAACAATGTTTGGTCAGTACCTGGGTGTTGTACCAGTGAGAGGTTTCCGTGTCGCTCGGAAGGTTACGTAGGCTGTGATGATGGAAAAAAACAACCAAATGATAATGAAGCGAACCCAATGGTATTTGATGGAGAATAGCACTGGTATCAACCACATTCCTATCAAGGTGGCTCTCTGTAGGGGTATAACAAATAAATAAAAAAAATTGGTGACTGGTTAGGATAGACAGAGTGGTGACAGGACAGACTGGATACAACCAAACAATGAGACATACAGACAGACAGAAGTAAATATGAGAGTAAATTTTTAGATACATGCTGTGATGAACACCAATACATAATTTGTGTAGCTATGGTCAAGCAATACACTTAACCCTTTCGGTACGCAAAACTATGTACGGTACTACAAATGTTCAAATATGCATGAAAAAGAGACATATATACCATCTTTTCCATGTAAGAAGGACATATTTCATATACAAACCATTATTCGCTTATTGACGACTACCGGAACTCAATTGGGCGCAGAATCGCTTATCGACGACTCCTGGCTATGTGCGCAAAAATCTCAAGTCGCTTATTGACGACTCCCGTAGCGAAAGGGTTAATCAGTAAATATATTATTTGCTGAAAACATATAAGAAAGCCATGCTTTGTTTGCATCAGAGATGTACATGGTATCTGTTTCCAAGGAGGAACAACATATTCTGAAACACCGGTGTCTGACAGTCCATGATGTCACTGAAGCTACTTGTGGTATTGACCACAAAACAAAACAAAACAAATCTCACAGTGGATTTTATCCATGGAGAAACATCCCACAGCAAGACTGCTTATGTTTACGTTTACATAAACATATTGTATATGTCCACATAAATCTATTTTTAGATACATCATGCTGTGATAAGTGCCATTACATAATAAAAAAAAGTTATTTTACTAAAGACTTGATTTATTTTACTAAAGACTTGATTTCCGAAGACTTGATTATTTTCAAAATTAATTGAAACACATAGGCAGGATATTTCATTAGAAATATGGCAAGGAAAGGGTTAAGAGAGAAGAATAAGGTATAACCTGATATGATTTGAAGTGCCGTTTCTTCCACTGCATGAGGATGATCTGTGCGATACCAAGGGTGACCAACAGGATGAGTACCATCTCTGCGTGCATTGCTTCATGGCCGCGGTGCTTTTCATGTAGCCTCTGGTGTTCAATTCTTTGACAGAAGAAACAAAATAACAGACCTTAATCTACAGGTTAATGTCAGCTATTTTGTCTGTAGTTTTCATTTTTCAGTTTTCATTATTTCTCTGACATTATGGACAACATGTTATTGGAAACATAAAAAGTAAGGATTTTTCAGATTACAAAATGTGTTGAATTAACTCTTAACAAGTCCTGTAATGACTGAGCAGAAAATGCCTATAAATGGATTTTTTTCAGGTTATTTATTATGAAATTTACAGGTAAGAAACACAGGTGCTTGAGGTGTTTTCAAACAAAAGTATTTCACTTTCACCATATATATATAGTTATATAGTTCAATAATGTATATCAATTTGATGATTTTATACCATGTGGAACCGTGTCCTACAGGACATTAAGAATTAAGACTTGGCCTCCTTCTCCATCCTTTGCTAAGTGACATTTAACCATTCTGATACCAACCCACCTGAAACCATAGCCATTAGTGGTCCCAGGTTTAATCCCACTGCGTGGCATCTTAGGCAAGTGTCTTTACCATAGCCTTGGGTTGACTCAAGCCTTATGAGTGAATCTGGGTAGATGGAAACTGTGTAGAAGACCGTCGGATTGATTGTACCTGTAATTCAAAGGTCCAACCTTGTCACACTGTGTGTCACACTGATTCTGCCTGAGAATTACGTTAAAGGGTACATGTGTCTGTGGAATACTCAGCCACTTACACACTAATTCAATGAGTAGGCTGTTCAGCTGATCAAACAACTGAACACTCATCGTCGAAACCGACAGAGATCCATCATCATCAGTGGAGTTGTATCCATCTTTCCTCTATTCAGTATTAACCCTTTTCACACTGTCTCTCTCCACCCCAAATCTACCAAATGTGGTGCAGTATCATGTCAACTAGAACTACGATACACCAGTACACAGCTCATAACTGAGAAAGGACCAAGAAGGACAATGCTTGTGACAAAAGGAGTATGACATCATAGCTGGTATCAGAGGGACATAATTCTTTCATATTTATTTTTTTAACAAATAAGTTTTTTTCTTTTTATCTATATAATTAATGTGTCGTGAAAAATTTTATTTTAAAATAGTGTGCTGCAAGTGTGAAAAGTTTGGGAAGTTCTGCTCTACATTCTGAGTTCAAATCCTGTCCAGGTTGACTTTGCCTTTCAACCTGTGAAATCAGTAATATAAGTACAAGTCTACAAGTACTAGGGCTGATATAATTGACTATACCCATGAAGGCAGTGCCCCAGCATGGCCACAATCCAATGACTGAAACCAGTAAAAAAAAGAATATAAAAATGAAAGAATTGACAAAAAAAAAGAAGTCTTTTTTTACCTCCATCGTTCTTCCTCTGATAATTTGGACAGATCTATTGTCTATAAATATAAACAGAAATAATAATAAACATTATGTCATTTGATAAACAAATATATTCAAACAGCAATCATTAATAATACTAAATATACAATTTTACTCTTAACATCCTGTAGGACACAGTTCCACACGGTACCGCATCATCAAATTCATATGAATAACTGAACTATATATATATATATATGGTGAAAGTGAACTATTTTTGTGTAAGAACACTTCAAGCACCTGTGTTGTTCCTTATCTGTAAATTTCATAATATATAAGCTGCAAAAAACCAATTTTACGGTATTTTCTACTCAATCATTACAGGACTTAGAAAATTTATAACAGGATGTTAAGAGTTAATAATAAGTATCATCTTTATCATCATGATGATGTTGATAATGATGATGCTGGTGTTCTGACCATCTCTTCACTGTTCTGACCATCTTTGATCAGGGCAGCCACGAAAAACTACTGAAAGGATGGACCAATACATTCGCAGTTTGTCAATGAAGAACAGGAAAATGACAGCCGTTGACACTTTTAATGACATTTGACAGAGATACCACATGGATTGGTGTCACTATTTTAAAAATCAACTAAAGCACTTTGGGCTTGTGGGATGTGAGGCACCTAAAAATAGTATATTTCTCTGAAAAACCAGCATGCCCACATTCAGTTTCCTCGGAAACATAAGAATTTGATGTCATCGGGCTGGTCAAAAATCTTGTGGTTGGATGAGTCAAACTATAATTTGTTTGGCTCTGATGGCCAAATGTATGTCCGGCGTCGTACAGGGGAAGAATTTCACCCAGAGTGCATGAATCTGAGAGTTAAGCATGGTGGTGGCAATGTAATGGTTTGGGGGGCTGCCTGTCTGGAAAAGGCATCAGTCCCATACATCAGATTAAAGGAATCACGAACAGTACAGCTTTATAATACTAATAATAATAATGAGGTTATTGTATACAGTGCTCAGAGAGGGGGGTAGAAGAGGAGACAGAAAGCAGCGATAAGACAAGTAAAGAAAGAAAGACAGTAACGATAGCCAAAGGTACATGGCAGAGTACACAGAATAAAACACAGCAAGACAGAGAAGTGAATAGTAAAAGAGCTACTATAGAGAGGAATAGAGTGCATTGGCAGGTCAGGAGTAGTGTTGGTGGATTACGGGAAGCATAGAATTGTTGAAGGATACAGTGTCCCGACAGTTAACGACTGACGCAGGTAGTTTATTCCAAGCTTCAACAATTCTGAGCGTAAAAAAATGTCTCCGAAAGTCATGGGCGCTGTGCTGGTTTTTGATTTTATAAGTGTGACCGCGGGTGGTAGAGATGTTGAATTCGGAAAGGTGGCCAAAGTTGTTGGTGGAGAGATGGTGGGTAATCGTGTGGGCCTCAACCAAGTCAGCTGCTAGACATCGAAGCTTTAGTGTGTCAATGACCAGAAAGGCAAGCCATTCAAGATATGGTGACAAGTGGCTGACGACAGGGGCCGTTTACCTGGTTTGTTCTGGTTCTTTCCATTCTGAGCGTCCAGTAAGGCGTAGCAAACTTGTCTCTATCTAACAGTCAACTGGTGTTGTTGTTGTTACTACCATCAATGCGTTTAGATAGAGATAGATTATTTGATATATATACACCCTACACCTATCAAGTTACAACTACTACTCCACATTAAATACAAGACAGTTCCGTATTCTTTGCTGCACAGCAAGACAATTTGCTGGCTTTAGGGAATATTTGTTTTTAACAACAAACAATTGCTATTTTGGAATTTATTATTGTCATCGCCATCATCATCATCATTTTACGTCCACTTTCTATGCTAGCATGGGTTAGACAGGTTATTTCGGTCCGAGTCAGTTCTTATTCAGAATCACCACTCTCCCAGACAGGTTGGGGTGTCATGTCCATGACACAACTAAAGAGTCCTTTCTACCCTATGTCTCTTTTCTCACACCAACCACTCTACAGAGTGTACTGGGTGTATTTTATCATGGCACCAACATTAGAGAGGTTGTCATGTCCATGACACTATTAAAGAGTCCTTTCTACCCTACGTTGTCTCATTCCTAAAACCAACCACTTTACAGAGTGTACTGGATGCATTTAATCATGTCACCAGCACTAGAAAGGGTGCCTTGTCTCTAGCAGGCTCAAGATTCCTTATCTACTCTACATAGTCTCCGTTCTATGAGAGCAAACGTAACTTGAGAGTGTGAATAGGAGATAGGTTATGTATGGGAGGGTGAGATGAGGAAATGAGTAAGTGTATGGGTGAACATAGGGGTAGCTGAGAATTTGAAGTGAGAGAAGGGAAAGGAGCAAGAGTGAGGGAAGGACGATGTGACAGTATGGGTGTGAATAGGAAAGTAGTGATTACAGGAGAGCAGAAGGCTCCAGTGAAGACTTACTGCTCACTAGAGAAGAGATAGGACCAGACTACAAAAACACGCTAAAGATAGACTCTTGGTAAAAATAATACCGTTTTATTTACCACCAAATAAAAAAAATGATATCCAGAGGACGTGGGAGTTTTATTAACCCATCCCACCCAAAACATGTTAACAGGCAGCTTTGGTTGCACCAGTTTCCAGTATGAGTGGTGGATGGAGGGCAGAGATGTGGGGTGCTCTAACCCAACCTAAACAGTGGGTACCCACCCGTGTGTGGGTGGAAACCCAAAAATGTTTTCTATGTTATTTTTTAAAAAATATCTTGTTTTAATTATTGTGTGTTCCTTTAAAATATTTTAATTATTAAATGTAACTATTTCTATGTTTACCTATATTTACATAAAATATTTAATCTGTAATTGTATAACGTCTTCTGCCCCTCCCCCCTTTTTTTTATATATAACTCTTCTGTCTCACCCCACACATGTCTGTAAGCCCCATTTGAACGTCACATGTTTTTGTTTCCATGAATGACGGTGGATGTAAATTGCTCTTCAGTAGCCAATAAAAGAAAAGGATTATTATTATTATTGTTAGTTGTAAGGCAGTGGTGTATAACAGAAATGGTAAAGCATCAGATTATATGCTCTGCAGGTTTTAGTTTCATTCCTCTCCATTCCAAGTTTAAAATCCTGTAGGACCAACTTTTCATTTCACCTCTCAGGGTTGATGGGGAAAAAAAAAAAAAGGTACCATTCATATAATGCAGTCAATTCAATCAACTGTATGCTTTCCCCTCACACATTATATCGTTGTCCCAGTACTAGGGCTTAACTTAATCAGCTATACCTCCCTCCCCTCCCCCACAAATCTCTGTGTCTTTGTGCCTCTGTTAAAAATCATTATTACATATATTTCTATTTAGTCTATTCATACTTGCCAGTTTTCAGAGAATTTGTTCACAACGAAGATTTACAGAGTGAAGAAATATAAATGTAATGTTATAAAATAACGAGCTTTCATTTATATTAATAATTACACTAAATTTAACAATTTGGGAAAAATGGAAAATTGTAAAATATAATTGGATCACACTGACCCATTTATAAATAATTTGCAAAGAAACATTTCCAATGTACATTCACACACACACACACACACACACACACACACATACATACATACATACATATATATATATGTGTATGTTTATGTGTGTGTGTGTGTGTGTGTGTGTGCGCGTCGCTTGTCGCTGAAACCGACCGGGGACATTTATTTATATTCCTAATAACCAGATGCCTGGCCGTTCAGTGATTCAGTGTTGTGATTCCCATACTTAATCAGTATGGTTGGTGACAGGAAGAGCATCCAACCGTAAAATGCTGCCTCAAGAAATTTCCGTTCAACCCATGCTAGCATGGAAAAACGGACGTAAAAAGCGATGAATGAATAGGTATTCATCAGGGCTCAGATCTAAACCCCCTCCTGTTTATTATAAATCTCCAGGCTATAACAGAGAATTTCAAGACCTGCTATCCATGGGAACCCCTGTATGCTGACAACCTAGTTCTGATAGTTGAATCAGTCAAAGAATTTGAGGAAAAGTTCCAAATGCGGAAGTAGGGTATAAAATCAAGAGGCCTAAAAGTCAGCCTAGCAAAGACAAAAGTTGTAGTTGGCAGAGGAAAGTACAGAAATCTAGTGCCATCTGGGAAGTGTGGCCATGTTTGGTATACAGATAACCATGCCTAATCTACCTCCTTCTTTAAATCTAAGCAATCCTCTTCATCTGTTATGAAAACACCCCATCTCATTTTTTCACTGAACGAAAATAATACAAGATCAATGGCCAAATGGATGATAAGAGGTGGATGGCCCATGAGTTCTAATCCACCACATCCATGATTGGTGTTGTTAGCTCTCACAACTCCATAACCCTCCGTAATCCGTAGATCATATCATACTAACGCTAGCATTGCTTACATAACAGACAAAGCCAAGGGCAACAACCCATGATATATACAAGGGAGACAACCCAATATTAACATTGCTAGTCTCCTCTTTTGAGGTTTTTAGTTCCAATCACTGATTTCAGCAAAACATCATGTAACAGTTCAAAATTCCAAAGTCCACGAAACTACTGTTCAAAGTGATGCTATATACAGAATAAACAAAACAGTAGTCAATGGTTTAATGTCTCTCAAAATCTCAGAGGAAGCTCCTGCCCTTGTTAGACAGACTGAAATCTGCTCACGACCTCTGATCCATTCTATCTTAACTTCCTTGTTGATCATCATTTCTTTTATTCTTGCTACACCTACTCTAAAACGACGATCAGTAACAAGATTAGATGAATTTAAGGTCTCTACAAGTGACGAGTTGTCAGTTTTGCAAAGCACTTCTGGCAATCAGGGCAGCTGAAATATCTCCTGTATCATAGCAGCTACTAAGACACCGGCATCAGCCGCTTCACTGAGTGCAAGAGTCTCTGAAGCTAATGGACTCTTCGTTACATGATCCAGTTTTTTTTATGACCAACATATTGGAGCCATCTTGTTCATATTATCTCCAAGAAATATGATAAAACCACCTTGCGAAGATCCATCATCTCGAAGCTAAATACTATCGAGCTTTTCAGTAATAAGTTTGAGTCCAGTGTCTTTACCAATATCAGCAGTTGATAGGTCACATAAACATCCACGTATATTTAGAGGCAATGATAAGAACACAGCAGCCCCTTGTTTGTTTTTAGGCAAATCAGTATACAAGGACCAAACATCTAAATCCTGTCTCCAAGCACTGTAATCTTCACCACCAGACAAATTCAGCAGCTGTTTAGTAAAATTCGCCATTTAATTCTTGTCTACTACAGCCAAGCTGTACCAGAAATAATATTTCTTGTTGCAGTAGAATTAATGGTTCTGCTACCAATGTTGATAGCTCTCACAACTCCATAACCCTCCATAATCCATAAATCATATACTAACACTAGCATTGCTTAAATAACTAAGGGTAACAACTCATGACATATACAACAAGGGAGACAACCCAATATTAACCTCTGATGCTATCCATTACATGATCTCTACTACCCTGACATACCTATACTGCTGCTACCCAAAGAGTTTTCTACCCAACCTCCTACCAACATCCGATATGTAGTTACCACTATCTTTTCCCATTCTTCTCCCATCACCATCCAGTCACTGCTTCCCTCATCACACACATACCTATAATTTTTTCCATCCTGCCCTCTCATAATCACTGCCTCCCCCATCACACCCACTTTCTTGCTCTTTCTTTCCACCCTCTCTGGCCACATCTCCCTTCAAAGAATAGGGAGTACATAGGGTAGAAAGGACTCTCTAGTCTGCAGGAGACAGTCCTTCTTCCACTATCATCCAATCACTGCTTTCCCCTTCAAGCATGACCTCTCGTACATCACTCACCCCCTATTTCACACTCTCAACCACACCATCCTTCTATTTCACATTCTCAGGTAATGTTTACTCTTGAAGAACGGAGACTTTGTAGATTAGAGAGGACTTTTAGCCTGGAGGAGACCAAGACATCCTCTCTAGTACTGGTTCCACGATAAAATGCCCCCAGTACACTCTGTAAAGTGGTTGACGATCAAACGGAGAAAACATAGGGTAGAGAGGGCTCTTTAGTCATGTCATAGGCATGATAACCTCTAGTGTTGGTGCCACAATAAAATGCACTCGGTACACTCTGTAAAGTGGTTGGTGATAGGAAGGGCATCCAGCCATAGAAACCAAACCAAATGAAACATACAAGTGAGACATGGACCGCTGACCCATCTAGAAGAGTGGTGACTCCAATCAGGAATCGACGTGGGATGAAATCACCCATCCAGCCTATACCAGCATGGAAAGTGGACGTAAAATGATGATGATTATATATTCCCCCAGTAGAGCACTCTGAAGGTATTTTTCACTACCTTTCTAGGAGAGTTATTTTATTATTTCTTGATGATATACAGAATGACCGCTTCATTCCTTTGTTCCTGGTTGATTTATATACCGGCCACCTATATCAGTAACTGCTATATATATTGTGTGGCTAAATGAGTAACTGTCCTTAGTTCAACAGTGTCTGACAAGGTGAAAGGTCACTGAAACATCTAGATGTCCCACGAGTTAACTTGTGGTAAATATTCCACATTTTCTTTATATGGTATATTTGAGGTCCATTCTTCCTGTTTGTTTAATTCACATAGACATATAATCATAGCACCGACAACCTGTTATGTCATGATTAAATATCTTGCTTAGATGAACTAAGATTGCACTACTGAGGTTCATGTGCATCTATCTACTACATTTATATATACTAGCAGAAATACTACCCTCCGGGCAGTTTTCTGCTAGTTTGTTTAATATATATATTATCATTATCATCATCGTTTTTACATCTGTGTTTCCATACTAGCATGGGTAGGACAGAGATTTTTTGAGGCAGTATTTTACAGTCGGATGCCCTTCCTGTCACCAACCATACTGATTTAGTATGGAAATTGATTTTGTATGGAAATATATCGATTATATCGATATATCTTTTTCAATATATCAGACGAGATTGCTCAATGAGGGAGATTTGGCTTAGAAAAAGACTGGAGGGTCATGTTTGGAACACTTTGATCACAGGTCTGTTCACTTGAAGCTAAACAACAACATGGATGCATGAATGAATGAATGCATGCAAATGATTAATAAGAAATATGCTTCTCAGAAATGAAGGCAGGCCTCAGATGTATGCGTGTGTGTGTGTGTGTGTGTGTGTACTGCTGATGTGCAACATGCTAGAAATAGCAGCCAAATATCCATGAAAGTTCACTTTTCTACCTTGAAAAGTAGAAGAAAAAAATCAACAGAATCTCCCTCAGGACACACTGTACTTTGCAGTCCCACATATCCTTAAATAGACGGTATTGTCATGGCTGGAATATCTTTGATCATAGGTCTGTTTAATTAGACTTCACTTGAGGCTAAACAACATGGATGCATACATTCAAATGATGAATAAGAAATATGCTTCTCATAAATGGACACAGAGCTATGATCAAAGGCATTCTACCCATGACCATCCCATCTTTTATTTTTTAGACATAGTGTACCCCAGACTACATTGTATAATGGGTCCTTTAACCCTTTAGCATTCAAAACGGCTTTATCCGGCCGCAGTTTTCTCCCCTGTTTTTATTCAAAACGGCTTTAAA
>JAOPJM010414750.1:0-11280 GCA_027124095.1 Muusoctopus leioderma | reverse complement strand
GTTTCCTCATAAACAGACGTCCGGCCGTTTGGTGATCAGTGTTGGTGACAGGAAGAGCATCCGACCGTAAAAATTCTTCCTCAATAACTCTCTCCGTCCAACCCATGCTAGCATGGAAAAACGGACGTAAAAAGCGATGATGATATACACATGCACTGATATATTTATGTATATCTCGGTCATGTTGCCTTGAACGACTGGAGACAACATAGAGTAGAGAGGACTCTTTAATCTTGCCGACAATGTGACACCCAGTACACTCTGTAAAGTGGTTGGCGTAAGGAAGAGCATTCAACCATAGAAACCATGTATGAATTAGACATGGTTCCAATATATCTTAGAGAACAGTAACTCCAAATAAGAACTGACTCGGACCATGATGACCAGCATGGAAAGCATATGTAAAATAATTGTTTCTAACAGAAGCACAATGCCAACAATCCCAGTACATGATTGGTATTTTATTTTATCGACACTGGAAGGATAAAAGGTAAAGTTGGCCTCAGCGGGATTTGAACTCAGGGTGCAGTGAGCCAGAATGAATACTGCAAGGCATTTATTCGCATACAAGAAATATTAGAGTGCTCAATACAAGCAAGTGGTGGACATGTATAGAATCATTTTGAGAATATGCATGCATGTCTACACTAGAATATCAATTCCATAGTTCTTATATGAAGATAAATTGTCAATGGAATGTATAAATTACAGTCATCATGCCAGAACATAGAAGATGCATAAAACCATCAATATAAAATAAATAATTCTAGTCCCTACACACACACACTTATGTGCTAACGGCTCCCTACCAATTTTTAAGAATGGTTGTGTGGTCAAGAAGTTCACTTCACAACGACATGGTCTAGCACCTTGGACAAATGTCTTCTACTATAGCCTCGGGCTGACCAAAGGCTTGTGAGTGAAATTGGTAGACGGAAACTGTGCAAAGCACGTGCATGCGTGTGTCTCTGCTGTTGTCTCCATTTTGATATTGCTTTAAGCAACTAGTGTTGTTTGTTTATGCCCCACATAGGTCCCACAGCTTAGTGGTTCGACAGGTGAAAATCAGTGGAATAAGCCCCATACTTAAAAGTAAGTAAGGGTTGGCATCAGGAAGGGCATTAAGAAAACCAGTCATACAATAAAGGACTCTCAATACATTAGAATGTAGTGTAGTATATTTCTTTATTTATACGATTAAATTTCCACTATTGGAATTCCTGACAAAGAACTATAGAATAATTCCTATTAGCTGTGAAACTTCTGTACATTAGTAGAAATTTGGATGGATGGATGGATAAGAAAAAGTCAAATAATTAGAGCAGAAATATAAAACAAAGGCAGAGTAATAAATTATATAACCTAAGCAAAGTAATTTAGAATATATTTCTCAGATGATTTCTAAATTAAAGTCTATAAACATGAAGATAGCTTGTTTGTTTAAGAAAGTGTGAGTGTGAGTGTGAAAAATGGGAAATTTAATCACACACAGTTTCACATACAAATATTTGAACATAAAATACAAACATATATGCTAGCTATAAACTCTACATTATTAACTCGATAAGCTGATTGTAATCTTATTTGAAACTTTATATTTACGCACACACTCAAGTTTGGATTAATACATGAGTATTATTAAGTTACATTCGTTAAATGGCACCAATTAGTCCCATTGTAATATGAAGATGTACTCCAATTTATCAGTGAGTATGCCACCTGTTCTAATTAAAAACTACATGTTACTAAACTGAAGTGTCTTCTCTGGAGTAACAAATCGGAGGCTTGAGAAAGCTGTATAGCACCTTCAGATGGTGTCTTCCACCAAAGCCTCAGGTCAACCAAAGCCAGACAGACTCTATATGGTCTTGACTGGTATACTTAATCTATTGCCCAGTTAAATACAATCACCTGGCCCTTGGGTGCTTTTAGTAAAGTCCACTCAGTTGCAAGCATTCAGACCAGGTCTCCAGTTTGAGGATAACTCAAAATCTTGCTGTGCTGCTTCTTACTGCAACAACCCAGGAGTTGTGGTTCCTTCCTCCCTTTTCCCCACCAGTCTTGGACACCCTGCAAAAAAAGGTCATGAGCATTGCCCTTCCTTCTCTGACTAAGCCATTGGTACCAATGTAATCTAAAGAAAAGACAGTATTGATATATTATGGCACCAATGATGTTGCAGCCATTGCCACAAAAGCACAGTAGAGAATGTCAAACTACCTTAGTTTAGCATGCTTGACAAATGCAGTTTCTATTGGTATTAACTTCCTTAGATATTTTTTTTTACTATCCCAGATTATTCACAATGCTATGAAACAAGTTATCAATTTGTTGGGTATTGGTTGTTGTTTAGCCCCAGGTCAGCCCTGATCAAGCATACCTTTGATCAAAGATGTTCCAGCTATGATAATCCATTCATTTTATTTTTTTCAGACAGTGTATCCAGGACTACAATATCCAATGTGCCCTTCCTTTTTTAGGTATTTGTTGTGAACATATGCTCATTATGTCTAAACACATATGTACAATCTTCAACACACATCAATGCATATGAGCTAATGAGGGAGCCTCTACATAGTTGCTCAACCTGCAAGAAATAGCAGCTAAGTATTCCTCAAATCACACCTACTGGCTTTAAAAAAAGGGACACATTGGCTAATATAGTCCAATGTATACTATGCCTAAACAAAAAGACGAGATGGTCAACTCTGGAATGATTTTGATCATAGGTCTGCTTGAACAGGGCTAAATAAACACAACAAGGTATGCAATAAGACAATACAGAAAACATTGCATCTGTGTGTGCCTCACCAATTTGATAAGAAAGGAACAGAGACAATACAGGGGAAAAGGGGACTCTCTTTAGTCTTGTGGAGGATGAGAAAACCTCTGGTGCCAGTGAACAAAGAGTCCTATCTATCCTAAGAAGGATAGAAAGGACTCTTTAGTCTTGCAGGGGACAAGACAACCTCTCTAGTGCTGGTGGCACAATAAAATGCACCCAGCATGCTCTGTAAAGTGGTTGGCGACTGGAAGGGCATCCAGCCAGAGAAACCACACCAAAAAATGGAATATACAAGCAAGACATGGTCAGGGTAGTAATTCCAAATAAAAACTGACTTAGATTGTGATGACCATGGGAAAGCAATAATGATGAAATGATGATTATTTCTGCCAAGGCACAAGCAGATGTTTTAGGGGAAAGACTATCATCATTAGAATAGATAGTTAATTACCGGTACTTATTTTCATGACCTTTGGAAGGATGAAAGGCAATGGTGAGAACAAAAGACCAAAATAGTGGAAAACCTTTAGTCCGGTGCTATAGTGCCTCGGTTAGTTATCTCCACCTCCACTACACTGAGAAATAATTATGATGTCTTACACAAGCACACAGCCATTAATTCATAAGAGAGAAGTTTTATGAGATTGTCTGGCATTCATGCCTTTCTCAAAAGGCAAAATGGCCTTTCAACACAAAAGAGGAACAGGGAATCAGTTTCGCTGAGGAGGTCTAATAATATCAAAATATCTCCAGAGTTATTTCCCATACTTGCCAGAATAATTAAAATGATATTAGTCATTGACTAATATTGTCTTTTCCTCACTGTATAATTATTTCTAATTAGCTTTTTAATGTTCACTGCATTAAATACGTTAACACCAACTTAACCCTTTTGATACCAAACCACCTGAAACCGCCCTTGGTTCTTTGATAAAAAACCATTTGTTTAAAAGTGTTCATATTTAAATTTAACCCTTCCATTATAATTTTATGTAAGAACTTTTTGTTAAGTTATGTTCCGAACACCATCTTAATTGCAAGAGAGTTAGTTATTTTACTAAATCCCTCCAAAGGCAGTGTATTTCATTAGAAATATGGTAACAAAAGGGTTAATCATAATAATAATGATTTCTCACATAAGCACAAGGTCACAAATCTTGGAGAAAGAGAAGAGTAGATTAAATCAATATCAGTACTTGACTGGTACTTATTTTATTGATCCTGTGGGATTTGAACTCAGAACAGAGAGACATACCTGCAGTAATAGTAATGGTTTCTGACGTTGACACATGGCCACACATTTGGAGGAGAAGGGTATAGTGGATGAGATCACCCCCAGTACTTGACCGGCACTTATTTTATCAACTCCTGAAGGATGAAAGGTAAAGTTGACCTCAGCAGGTTTTGAACTCGGAACGTAAACAGTCGGGACAAATACTGCAAGGCATTTTCTCCCCGACACTAATGATTCTGCCAATCCACTATTTCTAAGATAGGCATGAGGCCACAAATTTTTGGGGATGGGTTATTCAATTAAATCGATCCCAGTACTTGACTGGTACTGTATTTTATCACCCCCGGAAAGATGAAAGGCAAATTTGACCTCGGCGAGATTTGAACACTGAATGCTATAACTATATCACAAGGCATTTTGTCTGATGCTCTAACGATTCTACGATTTCTTTTATTAGCCAAAATGGCCCCCAAGATGTTGGGGATGGTACAAAGGTGAAATACAAGAGAAAACAACAAGCAAGAAACAGTTGAGGATTTGCATCGAGTAAAAGGGATGTAAGGTCAACAAAACAATAAACACACATTAATAAATAGATAATAAATAGCAATAACAGTATAGAAGAGCAAAATAGGACAAGAAAGGATTCTTGAAATCGGCGAGAGGCACTACAAACTATATAGGGTGATTCGTGGCACCACCACCCCCACCACCAGGGCCTATAAGAGGGGTGTTCAGCTGGTACATCAGTCCAGGGCCCAGAGAGACAAGGAGGGGACTCGTGAATATCTGATGGGCCACTCGTTTAAAAAAAAAAATCTGTCCCTTGAATTTTGAGAGGATAATTCCCCCAAGCCTGCTTTCGTTTCCCCCCCCCCCACCTCCAGGCCTGAAAGTAGTCTTGTTCCGCCATGCAAAATTTTTCTCAGAGGCCCTGTCCCTCCACACACCAAAGACAAGTGCCTTCTCCCAGTTGTTGCCGCCAGACTACGGCCGCATAATTAGTGTCGGCCCATTTAGCCACGCCAATTTCGCCACACACACCGACTTTTTAATAAAATTTACTGGAGGGCAGCACCTCCCTCTCTAAGTAGTACTTGAAGAAGTTGATGAGAGCTACAACCCACGCACCAGCAATTCTATCGTGGGTGAGAGGGGTCAAGTGAAATATGAATTTAAGACGATAAACGAACGACACTCCCAACTATTGAGCTGAGAAGAAAAATAAATGACCCACACACCTATTAAAATATTTTCTTGAAAGATTTTAATCTTACCTGTACAAATGTAAAAATAATAATAATAATTGTTTCTACCATAGGCACAAGGCCAACAACCTCAGTACTTGACTGGTACTTTATTTTATGGACCCCAGGAGGATGAACGGTAAAGTTTAAAAATAATAATTGTTTCTAACAAAGGCACAAGGCCAACAAACCAGTACTTGACGGGTACTTTATTTTATCGACCCCAAAAGGATGAAAGGCAAAATTTCTAACATTACCACAAGGCGAGAAATTTGGCGGGGGGAGGGCAGTAGATCATATCAAATCCCGGTACTACTTGGCTGGTACTTTATTTATCGACCGCAGAAGGATGAAAGCAAAGTTCACCTCGGCGGAGATTTGAACTCAGAACGTAAAGAGCTGTAAATAAACACCGCAAGGCATTTTGTCCGACCTTTACCGATTCTGCCAATCCACCGCCAATAACGAGTAGGTAGACTGCGAACGAATCAGCGTTGAACAAATTGTTTCGTAGTTAACATGACAACACGCCTGATAACAATAACAAAAGAACCAGGGTATGATGTTATTTTGCCCCGAGTCAGCTCTGATCAAAGGCGTTCCAGCCGTGACCATCCCATCGTTTTTGTATATCCAGGACCAGATTAATTATCCAACGTGTCTTTTTTTCTTTTTAAAACAGTAGGATGTGATTTGAGGGAGATTTGGCTGCTATTTCTGGGAAGTCGAATGGCTACGTAGAAGCTCGTTGGTTTGCCAGAATCTTTTATGTCAGATACCGAGATTATGTTTTAAATCACCATTACCATTATTATGAGGAAACAAAACAGTACCAGTATTACAGTCAGCACCGAAGGAGCAAAACCTATGGTCAAAGACGTTCCGGTCGTGACCATCCCGTCATGTTGTATATAGGGACTACATTGTGCAATGTGTCGTTTCCTTTTTTAAAGTCGGTAGTGTGTGATTTGAGAGAGATTTGGCTGCTATTTCTAGCAGATCGAACGACCACGTAGATGTTTCCAGCAACGTCAATTGTAACAATATATAACTTTCTCTTCTTTTTAACTTATAAAATATATTAGATATAGGTGCAAATGGAATTTATTTGAGGAATATTCTGCACGAAATAGTGTGACTGGAGCCCGAATTTGTATTTTAAGACGAGAGTGGAGCGTGAAAAGATAAATGTAAGCTATCGCATTGTATTTTATCTTATCCGACAGAATGAGGTAGAAAGAAAAAACAATTCATAGTTGCAACAAAAACAAACAATTTTATCTATTGATTATACTGGAGATTTTAAAAATGACTGAATAAACAAAATATAGAGTAGAATTAATCAAATGTTTCTTTATATCACGTAGCACACGTTAAATATTCCTCCCAGACGATCTTTTTTTTCTTACCCGCTCTCCGAGTTAGACTTATGAAGACGAACTAATGAGAGCCCGCCTATAGGTGGTCGCTGGAGTTGGTAGAAATAGCAGCCAAATCTCGCTCAGATCTCACCCTACCATCTTTAAAAAAGGGCTAGATAGAGACACCATGTCTGAAGAAACAATGTACTAGATACACTATGATAAAAATAAAATACGATATAGTCATGGTCATAGGACTGAACTAGAGCTAAATAAGTTGTTTAACACATGTGAGCCCTGATCGAGCAAACTCATGATCAAAGCTGTTCCAGTCCTGACTACCCCGTCTTTTTTTTCCGGGTATAGCGTATCTAAATCTGCCTTATCAAATGTATCCTATACATTTTAGAACACAGTAGGGTGTAATTTGAGGGAGATATGTCTGCTATTTCTGGTAGGTCGAGCGACCACGTAGAGTCTCCCTCGTTGGCTCGTTCCCCATTAAGTAAATTACACAGGTGGAGCGAAAAAATCCTGTGGGAAGAAGCAAAAACAAAAGTCAAAGCTCTTTCAAACAAGACACAAATAATAAAAAAAAAAGGAGAGATTATAAAATATAATATTGGACTAGAGTCATGACAACAACGATAATATCCGCGAAGTCAGACAAAAATAAACGATATTTTACTACTACGACTACATGCTGTGTGAAGTAAATACTACAACATATAGGAAGATGTGAGAAACATATCAAAAACCCCAAGTAAAAGAGAGTATAAATTTCCATGAAATCGTACCGGATTATATTAATGGGACCTTCTCTACCACCACCACGAACACCAACGAGGTAATTTCTATATGGTCACTCGACCTGCTAGAAATAGCAGCTAAATCTCCTACAAATCCCATCCTAGTGTTGAAAAAAGGAAATGACACTTTGTAATAACGTAGTCCACAATATACCAAAAAAACAAAACAGTATGGTCACGGCTAGAACGGCTTTGATCATATAAGACTGCTCAATCAGAGCTGACCTAGGGTGGAAAACAAGAACACCACCACCAAAGTCCATAACTGAGAAGTAACAACGGAACAACTTACCTGTTGCACGAAATAAACACTGAGTGAGAGGACAGGTGAATCGTACGTAACAATATGAGGCAGAGGAGGCGGTGGGGATAAGGAGAAATTATAAACTTCAAAAATTACACATTTTGTATAGAAGTAATTAAAACTACCACCGACCCCAATTACCACCACCTCAACCCAGCCAGTAGAAAATTGCTAGAGTCAAACTAAAAAGAAATCGCCGGGGTTAATTACTCATTGACGCCATATGCATGAAAAAACAATAGTTAAGTTAATAAATAAATAACAACCCACCGACCGACCTTACCTATTTATTATATTAAATAAGTGACATAACTACACTTTAGTGACCCCCTCCACCCAACTTTCTTTCTTCATAATGCATATTTTTTTTAATGAAATTTAGCAGAGATACGTTTCCGCAGGTGTAGATTACGGTTATGTTGATTTTTTTTTATTTTATTAAAAAATAAAAAATAAAATGTTTTAATCAGAAACTGATTAGGGTTAGGGGATTTACAGCTGCAGTACTTTTTTTTTTTTTGTATATAAATATATTTCATTTGCCCTTGAAGTGTATAAATAAAATGTTTGCATTTAAAACCTTTAGTTGTTTCACTTACTGAAAATTTAAAATGCTATTGTTTCAGTTTCCATTTATTACAGATAATTTAATTACAAATGCAAACAAAATACACTCATATAGTTTTTTTTTAATCCACGCTAAAACGAATAAGTGCCGAAGTCCATACTTTTTAAATCATTCGATAACTTGATCATCATCATCATCATCATTGCACAACATGAAAAAAAATTATTATTATTATCTTTTTTTTAATAATCGTAACCTGCACCTTCGGAAACGTATCTCTGCAAAATTTCATTAAAAACACATGCATTAAGAGTTATGAGGAAAGAAAGTCGGTAGGGAGGGGCACTCAAGTGTAATGATGCGAAATATGTTAAGGGGTGATGTACTCACGCCTTAACCTTTCTTATCTTATGCCATTGGCCTACTTGAGTTAGTTACCTTAGCTCATTTCATTTAGTTACTTTTATTATAATTAGAGCGTCTGACAAATGCCTTGCGGTATTTGTTCCGGCTATTTAGGTTTTGAGTTCAAATCCCGCCGAAGTTAACTTTGCCTATCATCCTTTCGGGGTCGTACCAGTCAGGTACTGAAGTCGATTTAATCGACTTACCCCTTCCCCAAACTAAAAACTGCTGGCCTTATGTCAATGTAAGAAATCCTTATTATATTGTGCTAAGTAAATAAATCCATAGAGGCGGGAAGAATCTTTTAGATGAGAATCAAAACTCTGGAGGTGACGTAATAAAAACGAGAGATAAAAAAAATACTTCAAATAAACATCATATCAGACCGAGAATTAACAGCCAATTATTGTTATTTAGCGGACCTACCTATGACCAAAGGCATTCCAGTCATGACCATCCCGTCTTTTATTCAGACAGTGTATCTTAGACTGCATTATCTAATGTGTCCCCTTTAAAAAAAAGACGGAGGGGTGTGATTTGAAGGAATTTTGGCTGCTATTTCTCGCAAGCTGAGCGACCACTTGCTGCTGTTGATCGAGTAGACCTATGATCAAAAGCATTCCATCCAGGACCAACCCGTCTTTTATTCAGATTCAGTGTATCTGGGACATTATTATCCAATGTGACCTTTCTTGTTGTGTCAGTCCTACTTTGGCAGACCTATGATCAAAAGCGTTCCAGCCATGTATTTTATTCAGGACAAAATTATTCAATATGTTCCTTCCTTTTTATGGCGATAAGGTGTGACCTGAGGAAGATTTGGCTGTTATTTCTGGCATATCGATCGTTGACAGAATCTTTAGAGCATTGCGGTATTTAGTTACGGCCCATTACGATCTGAGTTCAAATCCCGAAATCAACTTTGCATTTCATTCATCTGGGATCCATAAAAGTACCGGTCAAGTACTGGAGTCAATTTAATATTGCTATAAAGCATTGTAGATAATGGAAGACTAAGAATACCACGGAGAGGCCACCCAACTCATCATTTTTTAATGTCGGTAAGGTGTGATTTGAGGGAAATTTGGCTGCTATTTCTAACAGGTCGAGCGACCTTGTAAAGGTTCCCTTGTTGGCTCGTAATGGCTAATTCTATTATAGAGGTAAAATAAGAAAAGAAAAGAGGAGACCGATCTTTCAGATGTGAATGGGGCTAACATGGTTTCCAATTATAACTTTTGGAACATTAAATAGTGTCTTTATGTCAGGCTGAGGAGTGAAGAACAACAAATAATTTGGAGAGCTTGTTCTGTTTCGATTATTTCTGTTTTATTCTCAATTAATGTTTCTGATTTTATTAAATAAAACAGTAAATTAATAACTACAATGGGTAGACTTGCCGAATTCGTACGATTTGACATCTTCGACTCGAAAGTGGAAGTCAGTATAAATAGCAATAACATTTTATACACAGTACAAAACCATTTTATCATTTAACAAGTAAAACATCATTTTACATAAGTGACTGCTAAGATGAATCAAACTAAATTATACTATACAACGACAATTAACTCAGTTAAAATAATCTTAGTCAGTGACTACCAACTTCCGTTTTCGGGTCGAAGATGTCAAAACGTACGAATTCGGCAAGTCTACCCTACAATGAATAAATTTAAAAAAACAGAAGAAACTTTTTTTTTGTTGTTTTGAAAGTTATATGAAGTGTTTTGCTAGCAACAAGAACTAAACAGGTATGCCACTTAAGTTTCTGAGAAGTTTGGTTTGTTACTGGTAGTCGAGAAAAAGGAACGAGTAGGGAGGAGGAGGGGGGAGCATTGTTGAAATAGTATTTCAGGAATTTCGTTATCAACATCACTGTTAATGGGGTTAATAGGAACGAGAGGCCTTAAATGAGGAGAAGGCGAAAAGAGAAAGAGAGCACCAGGGACGGGTGAATAGAGACAGCGAGTGAGCGACAAAGCTAAATAATAGTAATGAGGGGGGAGGGGGGCAGGTTTTAAAACGTAATAAAAGGTAAAACGGAGTTGTGTTGTTTTTTTTAGGTCCAAGTCCGTCCTTTTAGAGGAAATCAAAAACTTTATTATCCAAGGCGTGTTTTCCGCATTAAGACAGTGGGGTATTATTATGTGGGAGATTTGGCTGCTATTTCTAGAGGCTCCATCGTTGTCTCAATGATAAAACGGAGAAAAAAGACAGTAGGAAGGGGGTGTCGGGGCATCATTGTATGGGAGAAGAGTAAACGAGAGGAACAGAGAGAGACAATAGGTAAGACTATGGGTGGGGGGAAATGAAATAGAGACAGTGTGTTGGTAGTTGATACGGGGGAAAAGACTGTCAATAATAGAAATAGTGGAAGAAAGCAGAGATAGAAAAGGTGGGGGCGGGGAGAAATGACATTACAAACAGAAGAGAATTTTAAGTATAAATGTCATAGGGTATGATAAATATGCATACATCTCTATGCTTGATGTATATTCATACATATTCACGTGTATATATTACACACAGGTGTGTATACACATTTACGTATGCATATATACACATAT
>JAOPJM010414534.1:0-11282 GCA_027124095.1 Muusoctopus leioderma | reverse complement strand
CGTGGAGTGGTTTTTCTCTCCATTTCTTCTTTAGTATCTTTTGTAGTTCTGTTTTGATGTTGTTTTTTGTTTCTTTAACCTTTTCTGTTGCTTTGTTCTTATCTAAATCTGTTGTTTCATTATAGTTAGCTTCTAGTTTGTACGTTCTTGTTTCTTTGTATATAGAGAACATTCTTTTGCTGTTTTCATGTTTCTTTATGATATTTATTAGTCTTCCATTTCTTGCTTCTGAGTATTTCTCTAGTCCTACTGTTGTTATTTAATAATAATTTTCTATTTGTATCAGACCCCGGCCTCCTTCTGTGCGGGGAAGGTATATTCTCTCTATATCTGCTTTGGGGTAGTGGCTTTCCTAAGACAGTAGTTTCCTGGTTCTTCTGTCTAAACCTTTCAATTCACTTAATTTCCAGTTCATTATATTGATGCTGCACTTTGTTTGCTGACACGTCTCTGAGAGCCTTCCGTAAGTTGTTACTTGTTCGCCTGTTTTCGGGGGGTTTTTTGTTGACATTTTTCTTACATTTCGTTCTTGAACCGGTGTAAATTCTGCGAATCAATCTATTCGTTTTTATTTCTGGCCTACGGGCCAGAAATATAAGAAAAAGTATTTTTTAATTTTGCTTGCAAAAGCTCTAATTTAAAATTTGGCGTCGGCTTCAATACCGGGCCGGTGAGAGAGGAGGGTAGAAGGTGATTTGGAAAGCCGCCTCTTCAGCAGCACCTCACTAACAACCGCCGACGAAACCACTCCCGCCATAACCACTACAGCTATCAGTAGCAACAGTAACAACAGCAACAACAAAACTAATGAAAACAAACTGAAAATTAACAACCATAACAACAAAAGTAATGAAAACAATCAGAAAATTGAAAACATCAGCAACAGTGAAAAAGAAATACTCACACCAACAACAGCAACAACAACTATAACACGTACAATGACAGCGACAAAAACACCACCACCACCACCTCAGTCACGAGTGAACAAGCTCTCATAGCACAGAGAAAATTTACCACCACTACCACCACAGCTAACAGTATCAACAACATCAACGCCACGGCCACCAGCTAAGTGGTGAGTCTGCAAGCACTTGCAGCACCAAGCTACACCATCACCACCACCAACAACAACACGAACACCACGGTCAACAATAACAGCAAAATCAACGCTGTCGCCACCAGCTCAATGGGGAGTTGGCAAGCAACACCACCACCACCAACAACAACAACACCCCCACCACCACCTCCACTTTGACCTCATTTGCCACCGCCACGAGAGTGTGTGAAAGGTTCCAATTACAAATCGAAGAAATGAACGAAGCTAGTGAACTTGTCCAGAAACGAGGGAGGAGAGTGAGTCTGTCCGTGTCAGCAAACGTAATAGAACAAACAAGATGCACAGTAACGTTCAGGTGCATAGGCGAAACACGTAGACGAGTGGAGAGAGCACCCCATTCAGAGATCGAAAACTTCCTCAAGTCACTGTTGAACCAAAAAACGTATATCAGCCGCGGCAAGCAATATGGCACGGTAGATGTGAGGTTCCCCACGGAAATGGAAGCCAAATGCCATTCCACAGCCTCCCTAAAGAATGAGGAATTATTCCTCATACCCTTCTATCTTGGCCGACATGTGAAAAAGGTGAAGGTGGTGGAAGTGCTCCTGAAATAACCATTCCTTGGCTGGTAGCGGCCGTCTTGGCGGAAATAGGGGATGTAACTACAATCCTTGAAGTGCAACAATTACGAAAAGAGAATTAGACGGGAAAAGGTTTCAAATTCTTAATCCAGACAGACCAAGAGAGTCTCAAAGCCCTACCTGACATCACTAACCTGCCTAACGGCACTCTATTGTTTGTGGCAGTAGAGGGCAGAAGATCGAGGTGTCACATTTGTGGTACCACGAACTATCTTAGGGTCTTCTGCCCACAGGAAAGAAAAAAGGCACCCACTATTGCCGATGCCACAACACCAGCAACAGTGGAAGCAGCAGTAACAAAAACAACAGAACAAATCAACAAACACCTTCCCAAAGACACATCTTTCCCCCTTCGGACCACTCCCGTTAGGAGGAAAGGAAAGAGAAAAACGATCTGCCGACGCAGAAAGCTCGGAGGTACTAAGAGACTAACCAACTATACATGAACACCACCACCAAAGCCACCACCAAAGAAACCACCACTACCACCACCACCACCACCACCACCACCACAACCACCGGTAGGAGAGGGAGGTGTAAAAGCAACGCAACCGACGTCATAGTGGCGAGAATGGCTCTCTCTGAAGGACCGGGACGGGCGCGTGCAACTCGATTCTAAGCAGATATGTGCAGCTTTTCAGCGACACTTTGCTCAATTGTTCGGGGAAAGTGGTGGGCCGGAGCAAGGGGTGGACTTTTATGCCTACCTCAGTGGCCTGTCGCGAGTGCTGTGAAAGGCCAATAACAGCTGATGAGATACGGGAAACGATAAGTGATTGTGTGAGGGGAAAATCACCTGGTTTCAATGGTCTGCCCTACGAGCTTTACGTTTACATGCCAGACTTGTTGTCCGGTGGCCCTCAGGCAGATGTCTACTCCAACGGATAATAGAATGGGAGAATTCCCAACTCTGTGAGTCGAGGAATGGTATCGCTGCTGAGAAAGGACGCCAAAAAGTGGATCTCATTGATAAGTTTAGGCCCATAACTCTGCTGAATGCAGAGTTTAAGATTTTGGCCAAGGTGTTAGCAAAGAGGTTGGCGCTTGTCATTGGCAGTCTGATCGGGAAAGTGCAGACATGAGCAATCCTGGAACAGATTCATACACGATAACCTCCACCGCATGCGATACATAACATAGAGGGTGGGTAAGAAATCTGGCTTCGGTGGAGTTCTGATCAATTTGGATCAATCGAAAGCTTTAGATAGAGTCGACCATCGTTACTTGGCAGCAGTTCATAGGGCAGTTGGTTTCGGTCCCGTTTTCAGAGGCTGGATCGCTGCAACGTACTGCGGCATCTGTTCGGTGGTCAGAGTAAATGGCCACCTATCGGAACCGTTTAGTATCACGCGCTCAGTCCGTCAAGGATGTCCTCTCTCATCTCTTCTGTATGTACTGACCTTTGAGCCACTACTGCGGAAACTAGACGTGTTGAGGGGCATCCTGTTGGAACTAGGATACAGAACTTCAGTGTCGGCATATGCAGACGACGTCACCGTAATGGTGTCGGACACCTAGGAAATCGAGGTAGTCGGCACCATCCTAAAGGAATACGAGGCGGTGACAGGAGCAAAGACTAACAAGAACAAGTCAGTGGGCTTGCAGCTCAGCACATAGAGAGGCAAATCCATGCCGTCCAGGCGGACCGGTTAAGGTGTTTGGAATCTGGTTCGGTCCGGACCTCCAGGTGGACAGGAACTGGGATGAGGTGACGAGTAGGGTGGCTAATCTCGCCGAGAAATTGGCTGAGAAGAAGGTATCCCTGAAAGGTGAGGCAGAGCTAGTGAACACCTATATCGCCTCCGTTATATACTACCGTCTGGCCGACGTGCATTGCCCCAGTTCTCGCCTGACCAGACTGGAGCGTCTACGCTTTTGCGTCTTGTGGAAGGGACGCGTCCCACCGTTTAAACGGTCCATCTGCTGTCAACATTCTCTAGACGGAGAACTGGGTATGTTGTGGCTGCTAATGTGCAGACATACGCTGCAGCTGTAACCTCTACAGAGATTTGCGTGGTTGCCTTTTGTCATTCCCATGTTTCGTCACTTTGACGGAGCTGTAGTCCTGGCCTGGGTCAAGCGAAGACCAAGAGTGGGCACCTGGCATCTGGGATTTTGTTAGGCGCTCACTGTCCTCTAACAGTCAGGCAATGCGGTCGGTGGGAGTTCCACTTTCACCTTCTATAGAGGATTAGTGGAATATTTCCAGAAATCCCTGACCTATCAGTGTTACAGGGGGGGGGGACATTGCCTGTTCGAGACAAACTCTACAGGCACGGAAGGGCCGTTAGCCGAGCCTGTCCGAGATGCGCGCAGAACGACAAAATAGTCCTTCTCACGGCCGATTCCAGGAGAAAGCAAGAGAGACAGACATAGAGACAAAGAAAAGAGCGATAGATAGATAGATATAGAGTGTGAGAGAGAGAGAGAGAGAGAGAGAGAGAGAAGAATGGACCCCAGTACTTGACTGTACTTTATTTATCGGTCGACATTGATAGGATTTGAAGTTAGAGCACAGAGAGCCGGGACAAATACCGTGAGGCCTTCCATGCCAGTGGTCCCCAGCCTGGGTTCGCTAAAATTGCAGAGAAACACAAGTTGCGTTGCGTTGCGTATGATGGTTGTCACAGGGCGTGCACTCTGCTACTGTGCTGAACATACTAGTCTGACATAAATATGGCTAAAAAATAAACATACAAACTTTGGGCTACTTTGACCTGACTTAATCTTTGTTTGCGAATGTGTATTAATAAATTTGAAAACAAATTATGGCCAGATTATTTCATGATACTGCAAGAATAGAATTAGTATAAAGAAAATCAGTTCATAAATGTTCAACAAATATATGCATACAACTTCTCACGACAAGAACGTTGTGCTTATTAGAGAGGAGTCTGAAATCAAATATAAGTCTTATAAAAATAACAGGCTAAATATAGATAGAAAGTAGCAGAGAGAGAGGAGGGGTGAATCAATTCGAATAATAAGCGAATTTAGATGCTAGGTAGTTAGTGGGAGTGCGGAGTACTAGAAAGAAAGGGTATATTTCTTAGAGAAAGGTGTAAAAGCCAATAATATACAGGATGTGTACTGGTAAAATGCGGCTTGCCTTCGATCCTCATTTTTGTCACTCTGCCATTATCCTGCCATCCACCCAGTTCATAATATGATGCAACTACCTGTGAGGCATGCAGTGCTATCTCAGAACAACTGCCAGAATATTTCATAACAGGGGATAGACAAATTAGTTTCCAGTTATGATCCATGATTATATTATTGAGTGAGCTTAATATTTAGGATTAATTTACCATCTTTGGTGACTGTGCAGTGCACACATAGCACACCCAGAATATACACCCTTACAGCACTGCTGTATACACTCACTTTTATTCCACAAACCGATAGTCAACTTCTCCGAACCTCTTTTCCAATTATTGAACTCATCCTTAAACAAAAGCGGCCATTTACAGAAGGTGAAACCATAATTAAACCAAGTCTTCTTATTGCCGCTGGGGAAATATTGTGAGTAAAAGATTTTGCTCTCTCAGCCAACACCATACGACAAAGAGCTGAGGATTTGTGCGAAAATTTAAATGAACAGGTTTTGTACGAGTTACGGAATGCACCATGCTATGGTTTACACATGGAAATAACGGATATTCTGTCAAGTTTAGTGGCGTGCATGAAGCACGTTTCTCCTATCTGCGTCAGCATTTACTGCATTATTCACAGGGAAGCATTGATTGCAAAAATACTAAGTATACAAAAGGAAAACAGTCAACTTGAGAAACTGTTTGATGATGTTGTAAAGTGTGTCAATCACATAAAAATGCATTCCAAACATGTTTCAGAGTCTTTGTGAAGATATGGATACCAAATACATTCTCCAGTTCGGAGGCTTTCAAGAGGGAAAGTTCTCGTTCAGGTTTTCAAACTATGTAAGGAAATCCTTGCATTTCTCAAAAATTCGAAGAACGACTTTGTGACCTTCTCCGATGACTCAAAGTGGATCATCACATTGGGTTCCATGGCTTCCATATTTGAACATTTTTGTTTTTGCAAATAGTAAGATCCGAGGACTTCAGGCTCTGTTAACGCTTTTAGAAGAAAATGTTAAGAAGGCAGCCTTCTCCAACTTTCTTAATATGCAGGAGGCTTTGACGGAGATGGATTTTTAAGATTACAGCAGCATCATAGACAATATTATGGATCATCTTTGTCTTTTAAATATTTAATACTGAAAAATACTTTCCTGTAAAAGAATACAGATTACTAGAAAAATCAAGCTGGGTGTTAAATCTATATGATGCAGCTATTTATATGTCAGATATTCCTAATGATGCAAAAATTCAACTTTTGCAGTTAAACGTTGACCTGGTGTGGAAATCAAAACTCTCAGCATCGGCTGTTAATGAATTTTGGGTTATGATGTTCAATGAGGTGATCGAAATGAAAAAGCTGGTTGTTGAAGCTTTGTAAATTCTGATTAAATTTCCTAATACATACCTCTGCGAGAAGGGGTTCTTAGCAATGACACAAACAAAAAACAAAGCAAGAAATCGACTTCACGAGTTGAACATACTGATGAGAGGTGCACTGTCTTCACTCTCACCACAATTAGACAATTTCATAAAACTGCAAAAGCAGCCGAGCCATTAAATCTGCAGGCTCTTGTTATTTGATTGATATAAGATCAGATTCTTCATCAAAATCTAAAGATTCTACTTTAATCTGTTATTCTTTTGTGAAATGGTATTTTTTTAATAAAAGAAAATTAAACAAATATGTACATATATATATATACATTCTTTCTATTATCAAGTTTAAGAGTTCTTTATAAGTCTGTCAGTAATATTTAAGGTTCATATCGTGAAAAAAGGCTGGAGACCACTGTTCTATGTGACAATCTAATGACTCTGCCAATTCGCTGCCATAAATATATTTTAGTTTCGGCAAATTATCTGTAAAGTATACCTACAACTGTAAAGTATTCCTAGTTAAGTTATCTTCCCTTGTTTCTTTCTGCCAAGCAGAAACTAACACATACATGATTTGCGTAAGGAATCAATATACAATCGATTAAAACTGACTGATAAAAGGACACATTAACACCTGTTCATTAACTGACGAGAGCACGATTACGCTTCAAACTGTGACAAATGTGGTTTTCATCTCCAATTCCCCATACAGCAAGTCTAGATATATTTTAATATATGTACTTTATGAAAGAACCCAATATGCATAATTAATTCATTTATTCGAAGTTAGTACAGCATATAAACAGTAGACTGTCAGGTTGCAGTATTTAGGTACACAACTTTACGTTCTGAGTTCAAATCCGCCCCCGGTGATAATATTTTTGTTATTACGACCAGATCAATAAAATATGTACCAGTAATATATTGCAGTCGTTTCAAACAATACCCCGTCCACCAAAGTCGGAATGTTCGGCCTTATGTCAATGTAAGAAATTAATATTTATTTATTTAACTAATTAAATTAGACATTTTTTATTGAATTAAATTATGTTTTGTTGACTGTATTATTGTTGATTAAGTATCTAAATATATGAGGTGACTTGTTGCTTATAAAATTATAGTCTGCTGTACTTATTAACCTCATCTTTAGTGTGTACGTTTATAATATTTATATTTACACTAGGTTTCATTTGGTTTGATTTCTCATCATCATCAGGTGTCTTATCGCCTGGATGTGTAAATAGTCCCTGATTGAATTTAAACTAGGAACCTTTATTTCTAGACTAAGAGTAATAATTTTCTTATCAAATAGACCACTGATGCATGTACATTGTACTACTGTTGTTGCTATTAAATATGTTTAATAAATAATTATTTGCTAACCGGTTGCTACAGAAACGGTAGTACAACTCATTAAATGCCTCGCGATAATTAACGATGTCTTTTTACGTTCTGAGTTCTAATCGCATCGAGATTGACTTAGCTTTTCATTATTCTGAGGTTTGATAAAATAAGTAACAGCGGAGTCAAGTTAATCGACTATACTTCCCACCAAAAATGTCTGTAATTTTACCAATGTTAGAAGTCAATAGTTGGAAAATATTTAAAATTAAACCAGCAAAGTACAGTGTTTCTGCGAATTCATTTTAATTAGATGCAATCATCTTAAAGAAATAAAAAAAAAAAAAAAGTTACAGTCAGTACTTTCTGTATTAAAATATTTTCCTTATTATTTCACTGTTTCTACACCGCATTGTTAATATATAGAAAATGATTATATATTTAATACACGCAAAGGTGCATGATTATAAGTTTAATCTACACAATAGTCTGAATAGCAGCTAAATGTTTGATCTTTTGGCATCACGATCATTCATAGATTTATTAATTCCGTTATAATGTTTTATTTAACAAGACACAAAGGGCACTATATTTCAATTGTTGTTGTTAGTGGTAGTTGTGTGGAGTGAGAAGTAGTGGTTTTAATGGCTTTATCAAAAACAGAAGAGTCGTAAGTTAAATAAGAAAGAAAGAAAAAAGCTACAAGTGTGAATGAAAAACTGATCCCTAGGCTTTCCTCCGCCCCGACCGTGATCCATTCATCTTTAGTATATACCATCCATTATGGTAATCAGCTTGTGGAAATATGGTGTTAAAATATTGATAATGCATTATGTTAATCTGCTAATGGCTAAAGAGCACTTAACAGTGGTTTGTTTTCAAACAAAGTGCCATTTGGGCGGGTATCTAAAAATGATAATTCCACGCCGTTCTGATTGTTGTTGTTGGCACTGTCATTGTTCCGTTTTATTATTATTTTATTATAGAAGTCATTAATACATATTTATATATGTCGATAAACATTGCTTCATGGAACTTTCACAATATTATCATTAAGTATCACTCATCAGCCATTCTTTAAAAAATGACAGTTAGACAGCTTTTTTCTTTCTTTTTTCTACTTAGTACCTGCCATTAAACCTGCAACAACACAAGATTGCCGTGCCGAGTTCAACCTACGAGGCAGTAAAGTTACCTGTCATAAACATGTACTCTGTCCTGTCCATGAGAAGGATTCGTCTTTAATTTGATTACGACCACAGAAAGAGGAGGAAAGCCCCGGTTTAGTGAACCGTGAAGTTCCGTGAAGTGATAATTCCAACAGAAGTCTCATTTGAAAGACTCGAGAGTAGGTTATTCTCTTTCCAGCTCCTTCTTCCATCTCAGTTTTCCCTCTACCTTCAATTACCACTGAAAACTGAAGATGAGTGAATTGAGAAAGAAATTCTGACCAGGTAAATTTTATAAAAAGTGTAACAGAGTAACAGAGTTACTGTACAAGCACTCCAAAACGTGTGAACATCTGCAGATTAAAGTCTACAGAAAAATATGGGCGGAGAGAGGACAGGGGTCTGTTCTGACTGTTTGCAACAGAGTGAACTCCGCTAAAGGCACCTATGGACCAGTTGGTGGTGTTAAATCGGGAGGTGTACTAGGCCTACCACCCTACTCTAGAAATAATGTTTGAATTTTGGTGTTATTAAAGGTTACCAATATTAGATTATATTAGATAACAACACGGTAAATAAAGCTGCTCACAGACGAAAGAGTGTACGTTTGGCAGAAAGAGGTTATGTTAGCAGTGACTAGAGAAGGGAATTTAAAGAATACGGTGTTACAGATGAATAATATTATAACATCAGAATTGAATTGATATTGGTGGTTAGTATTGATTGGTGAAAAGGAGGAAGATAAGTTGAGACACAACAGATCTTTGGGAACACAGGAATTAACAGCATGAAGTGATAAAGAGGGAGTTGTTAACACTAGCGAGTAGGAAAGGTTTATGATGGTGTTCAGCTAAAAAAGTTTTGTTTTACTCTCTGTTGGAGGGTTTGCTTAGAACTAAATTGAAAGGACGACTGGGGCACTGAGTGTTAATTAGACGGAACGTAGATGACTGGAAGGTGATAAATGAAATATACCTCGATAGTTAAATGTAATGGACACGGACTCGGCGTAGTACTGGCAACAATTTACGAACTACCAACACTTTTGCTGCTAATCTAGCATTCTACCAACTTGGTCAGTTGTGATTTTGTTAGGTCTATTACTTATCTATTACAAATAGTTACGTTTTCGTTTCTGAATGCACAATTTGTTCATTATAGTTTAGATAATAAATTTTATAATTTGAAATGTAATGTAAGGTATACCCTTTTTTTTATAAACATACAATTTTAGCCTTGGTGTGAAAAGTAAACAAATTGGTTACACCACAAGTTTCGATATCTCCAACAGCAGAAACAGTGGGATCAATCTGATTGGTTCCTAGTTTTCTTAGATCTTCATCAGAGAAAGAATACACATCTTTTGTTTAGGTATTAGAACGATTTATGTAGAAAGAGGAGTGAAGGGGATTGTATCGACCCTATTATATTACTGGCAGATATCTTTTACCGACCATAGAAATATGAAAGGAATATTCAGGCTTGGTTGGATTTGAACTCATATCGTAGGTGAACAAAAGTAAATACTGTAGTTCTAGTCTGGCTCTATCATTTTAGTAAGCACTTCAGGCAATTACTCGCTTACCAAATGTTTTTTGTAGTTACTCTCAGTCAAAAATCCTGAATATATCCACACCCTCTACACACAAACAGACTGCTATTATGACATACTAGAATGACATTATGGTGTTGTTGGTGTTTAGCCTAAGGTTAGCCCTGATGCATGATCAAAGGTGTTCCAACTATGAAAATCTCGTTTTTTAAGCATATTATATGACTACTATACCCAATATATGTCATTTTTTTCATATAGTAGAGTGTGGTTTGAGGGAGATTTGTTTTTATGTGTAGCAAATAGAGCAACCATTTAAAGGCTTCCCAATTGTATTACATTAGTCAATGTGTCCTCCCATTTTTCAACAGAGCAGGGTGTGATTTAAGGGAGCTTTGGCTGCTATTACTAGCAGGTTCTAATTTGAGAGAGATATAGCTGCTCTTTCTAGCAGTCTGGCAATCATGAAGAGGATTCCTCGTCGGCTCGAAAATATCATTAGTTTCGCAAAGGATAAAAATAAACAAACAACAACAACAACAAGAACAATAGCAGATTAAACAATACGATACCTCGCTGCTATGATTAAAGAGATGGAAAAAAAAAAAAAACACGCCACAAGAAAAGTCTGGACGAAGTCCGCTGCAGACACCAGATAAGATGATTAATTCATCATTACCCTTGTGTCTTTATTTTGGAAAATTTTGACTGACTTCTCTCATGAATTGCTTCCCAATGTGGAAAAAAAAAATCAATTTTCTATAGAATCATCGATGCATTCAAAACAGCGGCGTGTTTCATTTATAGCTAGTGGGAGTGGTGGGAATGTGTATGTAGTGTGAACGGGTTCGTTTAATGTTTTACTGCAGTTTACAGACGACTGCGTATGATTTGGGTGTGTCATGTCTGTGTATATATATATATATATATATATATATATATATATATACATCGATCTCCGTCTGAACCAGACGATGAGTGTTCAGTTGTTCGATCAACTGAACTACCAACTCATTGAATTAGCATGTAAGCGGCTGAGTATTC
>JAOPJM010414222.1:0-11284 GCA_027124095.1 Muusoctopus leioderma | reverse complement strand
ATGTTCCAATGCTATTCTGTACTACAGAGTATATCTATAAATTTTAGCCAACATTGTATGTAATAGACAGTTGAAAACCCCTTGTCTTTATATACAATATGTTCGTGGACAGAAAAAGCGGGATCAGCCGGACTAGTTTCAATACTGTGTTTGGATTTCTTCAACCACTGAGTACCCTCTTTAACAGTCCACAGAGAACACTATTTATAAACTGACTATTACTAAGGACTTAAGTAAAACCGATTTCCATATTATAACGCATTCTTGGCAGCTAGCTAGATCGATTAATAAATTATTGGTGCGCTAACCAGTGATGCTATTCTATACTACAGAGTATATCTATAGATTTTAGCTAACACTATGTAATAGACAGATTTAAACATCTTGTCTCTATATACAATATCTTCGTGGACAGAAAAAGAGGGATCAGCTAGACTAGTTGTGTTTGAATTTCATCAGAGACTGAGTGCCCTCCTTAACTGTCCACAGATATTCTGTTTATAAACCCACTATTACTAAGGGCTTAAAAACCGTTATAGTATGCAAATCGGTCTATACGACTTTTTATTGGACAAAGATTGTGGAAAGCGAACATTACATGGTAACAGGTTTACAGTTATGTGTGTGTTGGCTGTTACCTAACCACTTTCCTATATACAGGTGGATGTATGGCTATCCCACCTGTTACTTGAAGGCGTGTTTAAAAGATATTTATTCTCATGTCTGCATTTTGTTCAGAATTTTGATAATTTGCATTATGATGTATATCTCGCCGAAGTAAAGGATGGATCTTTTGGATTCATTAGAGTATGGTGTTGCGGTTATGGTAATTTAATGTATTTTCTAGTTCGATTTTCAGATATACTGGGATAGAAAGGGGTAATTTATGTTAAACATAGATCTGAAGGAGTGGGCATGCTGTGTGTGCCTACATTTAAACCTGTTTTTCGTTAGCCCTATGTAATTCCGCAGATGATATAAAACATAACTACATACGGCTAATGGTCAGCTCCATAATTCCTATTACAAACAGGCTGGACGCTCCCACAGCATCGTCAGAAATAACTTAATCATGGGCAACGCGCAACTAAAACCTTCAAAATCTTTACAAATGCTAATCCTCACAATCATTAATGATATCTCCTGGCGATCTTACATCCATTTCATAGCAAAAACTTCATCCCAAAACTCTCCTTTCTATTTAGAAACAGAAAATACTTCAGCTCCTAATAGTTTTTAACTCTCTACAAGGCCCAGGTGAGGTCGACAATGAAACACTACTCCTACATCTGGGACAGTACTACTGCTGCACACACGGACATCCTTGACCGCATCCAGTAAAAGGTCATCCAACTAAATACATGCTAGGAACTGTATAGTAAAGAGACGCACATGAGCCTAAGGAGTACAATTTTAGTTCACCTAAGTGAGATATTTATTTACTGACATATGCATATCTATCTATCTATCTATCTATCTATCTATCTATCTATCTATCTATCTATCTATCTATCTATCTATCTATCTATCTACATGGAGTTGCTCCCAATCCTCTGGTCCACCGACATGCTGTCTCCTTGCTCTGCCTTTTTACTTCTACTACTGTGACCTCTGATTCTCGGAGCTGGCTGGCCTTGTGTTACCTCCACCCGTGCCCAACTGACTCACTCATCCCTCCTCCTCTCGTCACCCATATTGAGTCTGCTCATCCAAACTCTGCATTATCCACTATAACCAATCCTTTCGTTCCAAAAGTCTTTACTTGTTCATTCTTTTGTCACCTAAACGAACGCAGATACGCGGAAACTTAGAATAGCAACGTGCATTTATATTTGTGCTGGCTGGAAGGGAGGACAGTAAACAATTCAAATGTAAAATTAAAAAAAAAAAGAATATTAGAATTTAGTTTATTGCTTTATGTTATGCTAGTGAGTAAAAGCATATGAATTGATGGTTCTATTGAGTTTAACCGATACGATAACATGGCTACAGTTTAGAGGGAATAGTAAGCTCACTTGATTTAAATATTCAGTATCTTAGTAAGAAAATATTTTAAACTAAATTTTATAGGCTAGAATGTTGTGACTGTGACAGAATTAACAATTAAGAATTTTAGAATTTAGGTGAGTAATTTGGTAACTAATACCAGTACGCCCACATGCGCCAATAACAAATAAGCTCCAGTTAAGTTTGAACCATTAAAAAGTTAACTAGAATTAAATAGTGCTACCCCCCCCCCCAAAAAAAAACGATATTAGTCAATCACTAATATTATATTACTTTTCTCGGGAAGTACTAGAGTCAACTCTGGACATGTTTTTGTCTTTTTCTGACCTCATCAGCGACGTGTAGCCTTCTGTGTTCTTGTTTAAATAGTGATGAATGAATCTCTGAGTAAAAGTACAAGATTGAACATGTATTGGCGTAGGAAACTAGAATTATTTAGAGACACTATTCACATGAAATAAAACAATAGTTAAGCTAGTGCTAGCATATTTTAATGCAGCGACCATATTCTTAATGCATGGATCATGATTTTAATATAGAAGGCGTCACTGAATTATTTAATTGTATAAACTACAGCGTTGAGTTAAGCAGACAAATATCTTAAAAAATAATATTGTAAATCTGGAATCGCGGTTGAAAGGTTAGAATATTAAATGAAAATCACTATTGTAATGATAAAGTTGTTTTCTGCTAATTAGCATAGGAATAGAGTTGATACTGCATATTATTGAAGAGCTGGAATGTTGACTTTGTGTGGAACAGGCGGAGCAATCGAAGGTATTGATAGGAACTATGCTTCTGAATTGACTGGAAAACACAATACAATTTACACATTAACCATTAACTACCTGTCGCTTAACAAAGGTGTAGTAACAAAGAAATCATTCGGAGAAGTTTACATCATCATAAAGCAGCTCGAAGTGAATCATTATCAATTTAAACATTATATACAATGAACATTGTGTAGCTTTGATATCTCTTTATCCAAATATATTAGCAAGGAAATTTCATTTAATCACACAATTGGGTTGACGAAAATGGCATTCAAATGAGGTTTTTACCGTATAGCTTACACTAAATTGATGAAAATGCCGAGATAAACGTCTTATATTTCAGACTAGTTTCTAGGTGCAGTAATTTTAAATATATAATGCAAATAAATTTGATATCAGTCTATCCGCTTCTAAACGCCAAATCGTAAGGTTTTCGCCCTCTAACTATTCCTTAAAACATTGAATATTTTCATTCTCTTAAAATATCGAAAGAAAAGCCAGTGGTTGTTGTTGTTATTTAGCCCCAAGTCACCCCTGATCAAGCAAACATATGATCAAAGGCATGCCAGCCATGACCATATCATCTTTTTATATATCTAGGACAACATTGTTAATATGTTTTTTCTTTTTTAAAACGGTAGGTTGTGATTTGACTGCTATTTCTAGCAGGTCGAGTGACTATGTAGAAGCTACCTCGTTGAGTATAGCTAATGGTAAAGACTAAAGGCACTCTACATATATTCCTCCCCCAGATAAACAATATAAATTGAAATTGGAAACTGCCGAAACTACTTGTTCTGCATTTTAATTGTTTTCCAACCACAATAATAGTATACGAAGTTCAGTATTTCTTAATTACTTATGAAGTTGGACTGCACAATGTAACCAGATTCTTAACGTCTCTGTTTCTGTAAAACAGTTTTAATCATAAAATGGGTCACTCACTTAATTGTAGTGATTGGATTTCAAGTCGCCTATTTGCTAGAAACTATTAGAATTACAATTAGCGCTTAATGAGACAAACTAAGATAAAATTATGCAGACCATTTTGCAGAAAATGAAAATTGTATTTGTTAATCTAACGTCACTATATATTCGTGTTCATATCCAAATCTTAATTTCTCACGACAGCATCATCACTGTCATTTCCATAAATGTTCCCATTGGTATGTTAATAATCGAAGTCATCATGATCGTCATCTTCATCATTAGTTTTAATTACTATAATGTTAAATGTCACAGAAATCTATGCAAGTCCTTGATTATCAAAACATCAAAAATACATCAATATTTTTCATTTTAATTATATCTGTAAAAGATTAGCTTTTAAGATGATGAAATCTGTTTCAGTTGTTCCTCAAATATCTATGAATTAAGTTCAACTGGACTCAATGACTTTTGATACAATTTTTGTTAACTATATTATGTGTTTTATGGAAGGAAAACAAGGAAAAAAGTATACCTTGATCACATTTTTGGCAACTAAATTTTAATAAGTATATCATGTTCTATACGCATATTTATAATGTGATCTGGCTAAATATATAGTTTGTGGATTATTTACTGGGGTACAAAACTGTAACTTAGAAAATATTAATATCATTGATTCATGGAATATATTAATCAAATTTCATTAATTTGTAGAAAATACAAATAGTCTATTAGACGACTACTGGATATTCGACGGAAACATTCTCAAACTTTTAACTTGATTTTTCTTTTTTTTTTCTTTTGTAAAGAAAAATGTTTTGAACAGCTTAACTTCCGTTCGTGATCAGGTGCCATGTATATGTACTTTTTCCCGAGCTAACATTGGAATCACGCACCTTTATTCCTTGTAGAGTTACAGCGTTTTCATTCTCTATGCTACGGGCATGCTTGCGGCATAGTGGATAAAAATAACATATACAATACAGAACACCTGATGACAAACGGAGAGTAAAATGTTTCAAATACTATCTTCTACAAAGAAAAAAGGGTAGAAAAAAACCCGGAAATTTAATATTCAAAATATTTTTCCATAAATACCAATAACTGGCTTTTCACGGTCAACAAAATAAATGTAAATAATGAATATGGAGAGGGTGGGTGCTTCCTAGATCGACGTTAGCATTCACGTTGAATATTGTGACGAAGGCTCGTTCATGTTTAGTGATTGTATACTAGTCAAACAATTCAATTTTAAACATTTGTTACCATTAACCCTGCATTTAGATCCATACACATCTGGTTTGCAATATCCACTTAATGATATGTTTCAGAGATATTTTAAATATTTTCGTTATTGTCTAACAAAATAACTTATTTAGTTTTGAATAGGGATGAAATCAGCATTTATACTAAGTAGCTCTACTACTACTACTACTACTACTACTACTACTACTACTACTACTACTACTACTACTACTACTACTACTACTACTACTACGACGACGACGACGACGACGATATATACATACACACACTTATCTGTGTGTGTGTGTGTGTGTGTGAAAGTGTCAGAACGAATTACGTTCTCCCTGATAAACAATATGATTGTTTATCATGATTGACGCCAAGGAAAATTATTAAAAAGCGAAAAACCTAATGAAGATAACAAACCGAAATAAAGAATACATCTTTCCTTGGTTTAATTCTGATATATATATAATATACAAGCCGAAGAATAATTTTGAATCATATTGATATTCTCTGTATTTTGTTATATCAACTATTTATAGACACTATTTTTATTCATATAAGTACCCTTAGGAGCTCACACATAAATGCATTTACATATAGTTATTATTTTACATATAGTATTTGCTAAAAACATATTTAAACTTGGTAATATAAGTTAGTATAGTTATATATAAAATGAATAAATATTTGCTAAAAGACGTATTACAGTATCCAATTTTATTAAATTGGATTTCATCAAATCCATTTAAATATATATGCACATTTATATGTATGACTGTTTATGTATATAATTCCGTAAAGATATTTACTTCTCGAAAGGAATTATGAACGCACATATAACCCCATACACCTTATGTTTTAGGATATTGAAGAATTAAACTTGCTACAGCTAATATTTCTTTCCGTTCATGCTTTTATTTTCTGTTTTATTGAAGTATAGTGATGAGAAATATATTCACCTTACCAAACAAAGAATAAACATAGATTTCGAAACAGACTTCTCTTTGATCCAGTGTTGCAAATTATTTTTTATATAACACAAAATTTAACTCCGAGCCAACATGGTAACATCTAGGCAGTCACTCAACATGATAAAATTAGCATCCAAATCTCACTGAAATCACACCCATCAGTTTTAAAAGAAGAAAGACACATTGGATAATGCAACCCCGGATACAATTTACTCGAAAAAGAACGAAAGAGGAAAAGTCGGCACAACTAATGAAGAGATCTACACGCAACTCAACACAATGCATGAGACAAATTTCCAAGCGAGACTTTTCACAAAACAAAGAAAATATCTAAAAGTTAGAGCTTCCCAGCGCAAACGTAACACACATACAGACACCACAAAGCACCAAAACCTCACTTAAGCATACCCGCAATAACAACAAAACGCAACACAGAAGACCAGACGTAATCCATTTTCTTTCTGCCAAAGTCACCATCTTCAACAACAACAGTATGTAAACAAACAACACCAAATAACATACCCAAACTCAAGTACATCAATCCAAGAATACTGAGCGAAAACAAAAGTAGCCAGTTAGAACAAATGATCATAATACAAAAAAAGCTAACGGACTCCAAAACACCTTTGTTGAATTCAAAAAATCTTTATCATCACGCAGAACATTCGCATCGCAATAATACAAGAAATGATTCTATAATATCTACACAAAAACCCTCAGATCCTTAATTACATTCCGATAAAGCAGGACAGAGCAAACACCAGTGAAGACTCCATAGCGTAATACAAATCCTACAAGAAATATATAGATATCTCAAATAACATTTGAATTCTAATTGGGCAAAAACACTTGAAATGCATGCATTCAAAATAAAAAGCATCGAAACGAAACATATTAACATAGACATATAGATTGGCGTCGTTAAGAAGTTAGCTTCGTAACTACATGTTTCAGGGTTCGATCCCACTGCGTATCACTTTGGGGAAGTGTCTTTTACCATAGACCCTTGTTGACCAATGCCTTGTGAGTGTTCAGAATTCGTTGTATTCGGTAGAGTTTGACATATGTAATTTAGTGAGCTGAAAAACTTTAATCAACTGAGATTATTCATGGAATTAGTAGACAAAAACTCCGTCTATGTGTGTTTGAAATCTGAAAAACAGCAAATAAGGGAAATAACTCCAATAAGATCAGCTAGTCGAAATTTCTGGAAAATAAAGACGATGAAGATGAGAGTGGATCTTGTCTTTAAAGCCATCTGGTGAAAGCAACGGACGTATTTCGGACGTATTAAACCTCCTGTGCAAAGAATATTCTACTCAGTTGGTTGGTAAGACTTAGAAGTGATTAGTATATATTGAAATAGAAGGAAAGTAGTGGCGCTGATTATGAATAGCAACATTGTGGCTGCATACTTACATATACGGTGTGTAAGTATGTCCATTGCTTTCCTATGGCCATTGCTTTTAACAGTTGGCTTTAAAGAAAATATCCACTCCGAACTACATCGTCTTCATTTTCTAAAAAAAATTGATCTCATTGGAATTATCGCCCTTGATTTTTGTATTTAGATTTTAAGTACTCCTAAAGGGAGTCATTGTCTACTAATTGTATGGATAATCTTAGTTAATCAAAGTTTTTCAACTTATTGTATTACGTGAAATCCTACCGTATGTGTATTTAGTATGCAGAACGCTCCCCTGTGGCAACAGTCATATTGTTGATATTTATAATCAGCGTCACTACTTTCCCTTTATTTCTATATATACTGATCACTTCTACGTCTTGCCAACTGAGGAGGTCTAATAAGACCGAAACATGTTCGTTGCTTTCACCAGTAGGGATTAAAGATAAGGTCCACTCCCATCTACATCGTCTATATTTTACAAAAATTTCGACTAGCTGATCTTAATTAGCAAACATGTATTCAGCTTCCTACACTCAACCACCACACTACTCATAAACTATACACAAATAATACACGACTGATTTTACAACAAAATCCCTTTAAGCACCACTCTAACTATGAGTGAGTATCTATGTGGTCACTACCTGCTAGAAATAGCAGCCACATTCACTCAAATTACACCTTTACCGCTTTAAAAAGGAATGGACACGTTAGACAATATATGCCCAGATAACACTCAAGACACAGAATGGTCATGGCCTGCTCAGTCAGGGCTGCCCTGGGGTTGAACCACAAAGCATTTGATTCTATTCTTCACTAAGCACTTTTCAGCACAATTCCCAACACCTCCTTAAGAAACAACACAAAACACTGGCTACTTTCCTTCTATTTCAATATATACTAATTATTTAACAGTTACAAAACTTGGAACTGTACAAGGAACCTCCCTCTCACCCAGTCTTTTTAACACAAAACAGTCATAAAACAGCATACACAGATGCCATCACGTTTACCCACTATTTTCCAGACACAGTTGCACAACTGCTACAACTATATATCAACCACCTAGTAACTTGTTTCCAAACAAAAATAAATGAAAACTTTTACATACGAAATCCACCATCTCCTATCTTATCAACAACTACCAAAGACCAAATAAAATCAACCTTTACACTTAATAGCAGGAACAAAGCAGAAGACGAAATAACTAGGAATTACGTATAATACCTCTCCAGCATTCAGAAACACATAGAAGACAGTCAAGAAAGCAAACGACGCACGCACACACACAGCAATAACAGACACCACATTTGGTGAACACAAATAAACAATACTAGCCTAAAAATATAACATTAGATTGGAATTATTGGTTATGTCAATCATGTCTGGTCTTCTAATCAGTCTACAACAAGCTATAAAGTACACATGTTTACATCGCGATTGCATCATCACAATATGCATACAGACCACTCCCCAGACCACCTACACGAACCAACTAAGGAACCTCTACGTAGTTACTCGACCCGCTAGAAATAATAAACAAATCTTCCCTAAATCACACCCTACAGTTTTAAAAACAGACACATTGGAAAATGTAGTCCTAGATACACTATGCCTGAAAAAATATGAGTTAGTCATGACTGGACTGTCTTTGATCATAAGTATGCCCCTTCAGGGCTGAACTGAGGCTAAACAACAACAAGAACCACCACACACAGAAACAAATATATTTAAAACAAAATACTACCTATTCATGTGGGGTATTTCTATTAATTAGGGATTTTTGCATATGGCATCATTCAGTCCATCAGTCTTTAACTTAATTATCCAAATTCATTCCATCAGCCCATTTGAGTTATTCGCCTTGACTTATTTTATTTTTTGATTAAGAAAATTATACTACACAAACATGTTTTGTAACTCTTTTTCTATATGTAAACATCTACGTCAACTGATCGACAGGCTTGGTTAGACTATACTATCCTGATAAATCATATATGAATCAGTTCATATATATATATATAAACAACTGATATACATCGAGCAAATATTATATATTATGTTACTAAGTTAGCGGTCGCAATACGATTAAGTAGAGACTAAATATTTCCTTTATGACATAAATAGCATGTGCTGGACCTAATTAGTTTTAATATTTATAAAGAATCATCAACAGGCAATTGGTAAACATGTGTACATAAAAAGATCATTCATTTTGTGAAGTTCTTCCTTTTAAAAACATGTCCGACGTGGAGAGGATTCAACTCCGTGGACACATGAGTAGATGTATTTAGTGTATATATAACATTCTTACTACAGAAAAACGTTGGTGAGAGAATCTATGTTTTATCGTTCTAGATATGAAATTTAAAAAAAATTCAAAAAATATATCCGACTAGAAGGAAATTCGACTTCATTATCACAGAAGTAGATGCAGTCCGTGTGTATATATTGTTCTAATTTTCGGGAAAAACGCTGGTGAGAGAATCTGTTTTCGCATCATAAATAAATGAATTTGTATCAACACACGGTTGCAACGTATGTATATTATTTCAAGACATTATACATAAGTAGAGAAATCTATCGAATTTAGACTATACATACATACATACATACATACATACATACATACATACATACATACATACATACATACATACATACATACATACATAACAAACAAACATACATACATACATACATACATACATAACAAACAAACATACATACATACATATATACATACATACATACACACACACATATACACACACATATATATGTATGTATATAACACACTAGAATATAAACAGCGGTTATACTTCGAGTATATATATATTATATTGCAAAGTTAGAGGTTAAATATTTCTTTATGACAAAAAATGTCGGTGAGCGAATCTCTTAATGTCCTACTTAGTTATGTTGAGACTTCTCATTTTCTAACATAATATATAATATATGATCGAAGTATATCCGTTGTATATATTTTAATGCATTATATATATACATATATATATATATATTTGTGTGTGTGTGCTCTCTCTAAATGAGATAGAGTTCTCTTGTTTAGCTATAAAGTCTTGAAAAATATACGTATGTAATAATCGTGTGTTGATACAAATTCATTTATTTATGCCCTGGGAATGATTATATAACATGCAGACAAATACATAACCAAACCAACAGGACATACAAATATACACAACATACAGAAAATATCACTACGAGCCACTGCACACATATTACGTAGCGCACTTTCAATAAAATAGAAACTACAAAACCTAAACAAAACACTGCACGTACCCAAGACACACATCGCTGCACTCGGTAGTAGAGTGAATGAACGCAAAAAAATAAAACTACTGAATAATAATAATAATAATAGTTTCTAACAGAGGCACAAGGCCAGAAATTTTGTGGGAGGGGTAAGTCGATCAAATCGACCCCAGTATTTGACTGGGACTTTGTTTACCGACCCCAGAAGGATGAAAGTCAAAGTTGACGTCGCTTAGATTTGAACTCAGAACGTAAAGGCCATAACTAAATTCCGCAAGGCATTTTGTCCAACTCACCAACGATTCTGCCAATCACAATAATAATTGTTTCTAACATAGGCACAAGGCCAGAGGTTTTGGGGGAGGGGAACAGTCGATTATATCGACCCCCAGTACTTGACCTTTACTCTATTTTATCGACCCGAAGGGTTGAAAGGCAAAGTTGACTTCGGTGGGATTTGAACTCAGAACGTAAAGAGCCGGAACAAATACCGCAAAGCATTTTGTCGTCACACGCTCTAACGATTCTGTATCCTCAATAATATAAATAATACTAATAATAATTCTTTCTAATATTGGCACAAGGCCAGACATTTAGGGGAGGGATAAGTCGATTAAATCAACTCCAGTACTTGACTGGTACTTTGTTTATCGACCCCAGATGGATGA
>JAOPJM010414019.1:0-11287 GCA_027124095.1 Muusoctopus leioderma | reverse complement strand
GCTGGGGCCCCTAGGCTTCAGGTGGGCCCCTAGGCTTCAGCCTAGTCAGCCTTGAGGATAATACGGCCCTGTCTAGACAGGAGTAAATAACCATAACATCGTGGAAGTTAACATATGTAGATTATTGCTTGGAAAATATTATCTCAGGAAGGATAAATATTTCCTGGCTATGTCCGTTAATAAATTTCGATTGAGCGAAGGATATAAACATGTTATATGTCTGCTCATAACACCTTCGGAACAGCCTTGGAGTTCCTCCATTTACAATAACTTCTCATTAAAGCCACTCCTATTTAATCACTCGCTGTAATGGGGTGAGGCTTTGTCGAAGGTGTCTCTATCTGAGGATACATTGGAGAGTCATCTACTAATAACGGCTACTCAACTTCTAAATATAGCTGTAGGTGTTTGTCATTCCCACGAATGTGCATGGTTCCCTCATTAGGCTTTCTGTTTCGGTATTATGGTCTAAATTAATGTCCCAGAAGATGATTGTTGTTAGCATTGGATTGATTGTTTTGTTTTAATAAAATTCATTGACGATTCGTATTTAAGTTCTTCCTAAACCTATAGCTAGGACATTCATATTGCTTGAAATGACCAGACAATCATCTATTTACAAGCCCGATCTCTGTGTCATGTACACTTTTTGAGGGCGTCCAAGATAAATAATCAAGGGAAAATACGCCCTAATCCAGCGATTGGCTTTCAATAATGTCTCCAAACAACGGGTCACATTCATTTCTTTATCTAGTATGAATCTCCCTGATATAACAACGACTTTATAGCGTTCATGACAATGACAAATCCGATATCAAGGTTGCTAATCCAAATACATTGCTTTCCGAAGTGCAAGGCTTTCATAATTTTAAGTGGAATTCTATTTAAATGTTACTCTAATTTCTAATGAAAACAAGGACATTAATGATTAAAAGAAATTGACATTATATGATATTGCAGTGAACGTATTTCCTTTAGTAAGATGCACAACAGAAGTACTTGAAAAAGGTTGAGAGATTGAGAATGAGACAATGAAATAACTAAAGACACAGCCTGGCAAAATATGCTACGTTTTTCTAATCTTCCTTCTCGGTGTTGAAATCTAGTTCTTCCTTTCACCTTCGCAACTTTCCACTCCCGACTCTCACAAACATCTACTTTAACTCCTACTCCTACCCAGTTGCAAATATGAATTTGATATAGAAATACACTGGCGAGTTATATTATTGGATTAAAAATAAATAACAATTTTAATGTTTGTGAATAACTAGTTTACACATTTAATGGAATGTATTTTATAAGAGTTTCTAATTAGTTTTCTCTCGTTTTTATTATGTATAATATTGATTCATGCTTGAAGTTACTGTGGAAAATATTAACTCGTAACTGAAATTGGACTAAGTAATTGAAAAGATTATTTTAAATTTTGAATTTTTTGTTATTTAAGCACGGCAAACTTAATATGAAAAACAAAATCGATGATGTTCATTATTGCATTTATTTTGAAAGACGATATGGTTAAAGTTTGACATTTGAGATAATTATAGGATTTTTATTATTTAGCAACGCCAAAATATATCATTATGAAATATCCACAAGCAGTGTATTGCAATGGATATAACATCTCCTGGGCAAGATTGAAATTATCGTATTGTTTTCGTAATTATATAATTATATGTTTCGTTCATGTCAAAACAGTTTCACACTGAATAGTGTATATAATTATTTAACAGCTGGTGCAATAACATACATATTAGGTCAATTTCTGAGTATTCGTAGCATACTATAACACAGAAAAGCATTTGAAACTATGAAATAATTAATTTCCCGTAAAGAAAATTGATTTTCATTACCTTCACCGGGCATATACAATTGTTAATAAGGTGGTAATATTATACTGCAATGTATTGTTTCCCGTTGGTTTTCAATTAATGTGTGCATGCTAAATCAACCTCATCCATATAAAAGTCATAATCATTTGTATAACTAACGCTTTATGGAAGTATTAATAGAATCATTCGTACATACAAACTGTTAATTTTTCCTCTATAATAACCTGGGTTGAATATTTCCTTGTGAAACTTAAGTTTGTGTGTCATATATGGCAGGCCCTATGTAATAGACAATGCTCCAAACATTTCCTAATATTCTTGCATGTTGGTGGTCTAATGATGTGAATATGAACTCTCTCCTTAATCGCTCGACGTGCTAGATATAAAAGCGAAATTTCCATGGAATCACACCGAACAGTCTTAAAACATGAAAGCCCATTTGGAAATGAAATCCTAGATTCACTGAGAAAACAGAAAATAGACTTGAACAACCAGATAATAGGTGTCATCACTCAGCAATGATATGAGGCTAAAGAACAACAAAAATCGACCTCACACTTAAGACAGGCATCATTATCCTCTCCTAGACACACACTCTCACCCTTAATATTTAACCCATTTATGTTGTCCATGTTACACTCTACATTCCTCTGTGGCGACAGCCTCTCAGAACTCCTCCATCTACGAACAGCAATTGTTTGTAGTATATATATTCCAATGTAAACATGAAAGTTGTAAACTTCATGAATCTAATTGCTACATTGGTTATACAAGTACAACACTCTCCCGTCGGTTGCCTATGCATTTACAACATGGAACCATCGCTACACACTATCATACAATACATACAACAACAATAGATAGAAGAACAATAGTCGATAACACTATAATTCTATATAGAATTCTACAAAAAATGAGACGAATATATATGGAAGCTTTGCTAACAGGAACATATACATAACAAATCAACACATGGATACAACACACACGATGTTAAATACGGAAACGCATGAAGTTAAATACGAAAACCATCTGACTAGCTCTCCCATGATTTTTTGCGACCTAACGTAAAACACGTGACAATAAACCGTTATACCACCATTTCATTCTGATGTAGCTGTGACAGCTTCGAAAACGTTAATGCACCCATGGTTTTAGGAAAACTATTGTTTCAAACAAAACATAAAGGATTGATAACGAAATATGAAAAATCCTTAATAAAAATGATCAAACTCGAACATATTCGTGTCTTTAATTTAACATGTTTGAATGAAAGAAAAGCTGTATATATATATATATATATATATATCATTGGTAGAAAAAAGAACGAAACGAATAAATACATTTTTACATAGGACAAAAAGGAACGAATACAAACATTATTTTAACGTAAAAAACAAAACACATCTTCGAGTTAGATCCATCCTCAGACACCAACCGAACGCCAGATGGGTTCGTCGTATACGGCAGGACCATAATGGCGAGTGGCCACAATAGAAACATTAAAACAAATGTTGCTTGGAAAAAAACGAAGAGAAAACACAGGCATAACAGATAGAAACAAAAAAAAACGAGGTTAAACAATTAAACAAACGTTAAACAAAAAAGTCCTTTCGGTGTGTGGGGGGGGATAACATATATATATATATACATAGTTGTATGCCGGTGTGTAATTTATGTATTGATGTTCATATATATGTGGTGCTTCTGTACACGTATAACTCTAATAGCATGTGCGTTAAGAATGTTATGTATGTCTGTAATTTGTTATGTAATTTCCAAATCCTGCGTTTCATAAATACACCGGCATGAATCACTACGTTTTAAATAAAATGATATAAACATCCTAGTTGTTGTACTGAATAATGTTTCTCATATATATATAAAAGCAATTTTATTTAAAGCACTTTAATTGAAGAGCAGTCCCTTCAAACATCGAGACTATAATCCAGCACGGGCTAATATATATATTCAATATTTATATTCAATATCTATTTTCAATACATGTTTCCCACCTATAATTTTCGTTGTGTAGATATTTATTAATAAACGGAGCGCATTTCGTAGATGTTCTTCTTTGGGAATGTATTGAATGGAAACTTTACAGTCACTGTAAAGGGGTCAAACAAGAAAAGGTTCACATGATTCAAAGCACTTGAAGCATTAAAGGTTTACTTCATGTACATGTAAAGCTAAAATTGAGAGATTATTCTCATACATTTCAAGATATTTGAATCACAGATTTAAAGCATTTCCGAAAAGGTGGCATATTGTACATTTCATCTCACAAGGACTACTGTAAGTGTAATTGTTAATATAGTTAACATCTTACTCATTACTCATAATTTAGTCTCAGGCACCTATAATATATTCAGAAAACCTGACGTAATTAAACTGTATGTCCCCTAATGCTCTAATACCATGATGATCTGAGAAATTTCGCTATAAATAATTGCAAAATAATCTCCAGGTTTTCTTCCGATGAAGGGGCATTGAACTGTGCTGCTAGAGGTGATAATAAAGTCCTAATTCATAGTTGCTTCACATTCACATACAAAATTCAATATATACATAGTCAGAGTATCTTTAAATCTAATAACAACAGAAAAAGGAATGTTGTATGGCATAATCCACTGTTTTATTTGAATTTCTCATGTGATATTACTCGTTCATTCCTTAACATAATAAGCATTTTCCCTCAAATCATATTTGTTATGATTTTTTTAAAATATAAATACCGTAAAGGTGAGTTTCAGTTGCACTGAGAATTTAGCTTCTCACTTTGCCAGATTTACTAGAAACCATTATTATGCACAAATGCATAAGATTCTACACAAGAATGCAATTGTTCCGTTCGAACACATGTCTGCTAAACGGTGAAGGTCTTCTAAATAGGTAATATAATGTGCTAAGGTATCCAGTTCTGGTTGTACAAAAGGTTATATAGGCCTTATGGAGAATACCTTCAAATCCACGTATAACCAGCACCCTTTTTCGTTCATGCATGACGACAAAAGAATCACAAAACTCTCCACATTACGCTGGAATTTGAAGGACACACACATTCCTGCATACACTACGAAACCATCGATTCTACCCCATATACATCAACGGCTTCATCTTTTCCCTTTAACTAACATAGCAATACAACATCCTGCCAGAACCATTATACTTCCTAAATTCGAAATTTGAGTTTGTTTATACAAAAGGTTATATAGGCCTTATGTTTATACAAAAGGTTATATAGGCCTGGTTGTACAAAAGGTTATATAGGCCTTATGGGGAATACCTTCAAATCCACGTATAACCAGCACCCTCTTTCGTTTATGCATGACGACAAAAGAAGCACACAACTCTCCACATTACGCTGGAATTTGAAGGACAAACATATCCCTACTTACACTGCGAAACCATCGATTCTACACCCATATATATCAACGGATTCATCTCTTCCCTTTAACTAACAGAGCAATACAACATCCTGCCAGAACCATTATGCCTCCAAAATTCGAACTTTGAGTTTGTTTATTCAAGGATTCATGAAAAGAATATTATACTGACAGATTTCACCCTGCTCACAGGATAATGTAACTTGCCGGTGTACGAACTCAATGCACGCCTTCCACATAGATGGAACTTTTGAGATTTGTTCATGTTTGTCTACCAGTTATGTTTTGCAATTTTATCTTTTGTCTGCCTGTCTCTTAGTGTGGAACTTTCAGCAACCAAACACACCATATCTAACTTACAAACTACCAACATCCAACATAACTACTCCTTACAAATACCTTACAAATACTCTACATATCTTATATTTCACAGTTTTTGCTGGTCCACTATAAACCTTTCCCCCCATTTTTATTACCTAACATTTATACTTTATCAATCTACACTAATTCTGAACTGATCAACGATCTACTAAACTTCCACGTCCAAATTATCTGCTATCATTTCTGACAAACTTTACAGAGCAATCTCAGAACCACATTAAATTTTCACATTTTATATTTATATTTTGACATCTTTATATAGTTCTATATTTTTTTGTTAAACAAATCTTCCGTATGTATTTCATATACTTTCATGTTACAAAATTTAACATGCATTATCCTTATCATATCTCACATATTATTTGGAAGAGAGTTATATGTTGTATACAATGTTATTTTTACGTGTGCAACGTTTTCATTTAAACAACATTTTAGTAATATGTGTAATATGTATGCGTAGATTTACAGGTTATGCATTTGCATCTGTATTTAAATGTATGTGTGTACTTAACTCACGTGCATATATGGGTGCCTTTGTACTTGTATATACATCGCACTTGCATGTGCACACACGCACACACACACACACATATATATATATACTCTTTTACTTATTTCAGTCATTGGAATGCGGCCATCCTGGGACACCGCCTTGAATGATTTTTAGTCGATCAGAACGACCCCAGTTCTTATTTTTTTAAGACTGGTACTTATTCTGTTGGTCCCTTAGCCCAACCGCTAGGTTACGGGAGATACACAAACACAAACACACATACACACACCCATATACACACACATATAAATATATATATATATATATATATATATATATATATATGTGGTTAAGGAATTCGCTTCGCAAGCACGTGGTTTCGGGTGCAGTCCCACTGCGTGGCACCTTGGGTAAGTGTCTTCTACTATAGCCTCGGGCCGACCAATCCCTTGTGAGTGAATTTGGTAGACGGAAACTGCAGAATCCCGTCGTATGTATATGTATGTGTATGTGTGTCTATCTGTGTGTTTGTTTATGTCCCGTAACTTTAGCGGTTCGGCTTAGAAATCGATAAGATAAAGTACCAGACTCAAAAGTATCGACTTCAAGGCGGTGCCCCAGCATGACCGCAGTCCAATGACTGAAACAAGTAAAAGAGTAAAAGAGTATAAGAGTATACGATAGGAGGTGACAAAACGTTTCGCTATTGGTGCTTCTACTACTGTTTTTAATCCTCAAATATACTCAGTCTTCAACAGTTCCTCGCCTCCATTATTGTTGTTTATTCACCCTGAGAGTTTGTCAACGACCTTGGTTTCGTTTTCCACGTGACACATCTTTGAAATGGGGAATTTTCTAGCAAACAACATTAATAGTTCTACACACTACAGCAGTGGGAAGGAAGGACACTCAATTGTAAATATTTGCTTCAACCGTGCGTACACTTACATCTCACAACTATATAGATAGATTTGTGCAGCTAATGAATGCTCAGTGCTTCTCGTGTTACATGTTCACAAATTAATTCAGATATTCGGTGCAGACATGGCTGTGTGGTTAAGAACTTCTCTTCGCAACCACATGGTTTCGGGTTCAGTCCCACTGCGTGGCACCTTGGGCAAGTATCTTCTACTATAGCTTCGGACCAACCAATGCCTTGCGAGTGAATTTGGAAGACGGAAACTGTGCAGTAGCCCGTCGTATATATATGTGTGTGTGTATGTATGTATTTATGTATGTGTGTTTGTGTGTGTGTGTGTGTGTGTGTGTGTGTGTGTGTGTCCGTATCCGTCTTATGTCCCGTAACATAGCGGTTCGGCAACAAGTACTGCGGTCGATCTGATCGATTAAAACCCTCCGAGGCGGTGCCCCAGCATGGCCGCAGTGAAATGACTGAAACAAGTAAAAGAGTATTAGTTGTGATCATAAAAATGGTGATCGTTACTGTATGTATAATACACCCATTACATTTTTCTTAGTCGATAGGTATCAGATATAAACGGTCTATTCCATTTAAACTGCTCAAAAGAAATAATGACACAACGACGAAGATTATCTTATCCCTCCTTTCAACCAAATTAGCCGCCAACTATTTATATATATGCAATGAGAAAAATATATATTGCTCAAAGTATATATTGCTCAATGCTTACCAATTCTTGCTCTGTTTGTACACACCATGAATTGGAATAATCTGTGAATGTTATCCAAACACCATTATATTACTTCAGTAAAGGAGCGAATAATGGGCAACACATCGTATATATATATCCAATTCGAAGATATCTTTATAAAAATATAGCAACGGTTTCTTCTTTTAAATCACAAACACACGTATTCATACACAGAATCTCCCCCTCTCTCTCTCTGTCCCCTCCCCCCTCTCTCTCTGTCTCTGCCCCCCTCCCTCTTTCTCTCTCAGTTTACATGGAGATGTTAAAGAATTCGTCTAGAATGAACTATTCACGATTTAGTCATTATTGCGTGTGAGTAAATGTTGAATAATTATTTCTTTTGAAATCATAAAGGAGAGTGGGTGGTGTAGCCAAGTGGATCTATCTACTAAGCTTAATTGCTATTTAGCTGTTCGACCACCTTCGACACTACACCTTTTCGGGGTCAAATTAAAATAACCTCGAAACAAATTGCTTCCAGGTTATTTTAATGTGTTTCGAGGTTATTTTAATTTGTTTCGAGATTATCTTAATTTGTTCCGCGGTTGTTTAAATTTTCTTCGAGTTTATTGTAAATTTGACCCTGGAAATGTGTAGTGTGTATTCAAATCAGTTACTGATGTAGATATAACATCGAAGTACAGCCAATTCCGCTTAATTTCATACCGGATAATTGTATAGTTCGGTTGATTGCATAATTTTTCAAAACACCGAACTTTTTAGCATCAATTCTATGGAAAAATCAACCGGTTAATTGCATGTACAAATAAAGTTAATTTCTGTTAATTGCATAATATTTTTTTTTTTCGATTTTTAGTAAAAAAAGAAAAGAAAAAAGAAAAGAAAATGGCGAAAGGCTGCATAAAATTGAATATTTATTTGATTCGATATGAGTATAGTGATCGTGGAAGCTTCCGTTTTCGTGATGAGTTAAAACAACAGTATTTAGTACTTCATATATATACTCAAGCGATATCAAAAGAGTATAATGTATTCAATGAATTTTAATGAATGAAAGACTGTCGAGGTTCATTCCAGTGTATTTTTTTTAAATCGTATTTCTATCGTGTAATAAAATTCTTTGATAAATAAATCTTCAGAGTTGATAAAATTTGTCAAAAAGACAGTTTTGAATCAAGTAGTGAGTCGATGCTAATTTTGTTGTTTTCATTATCGATTACATTAGCCTGTGATTGACCCAATTCATATTTTTTTCTAACCCTCATGACCCGAAATGTTATCATTAAGTAAGTCAAAGTGTGTTAAAAGTCATTGTCGGCAAGTAGGAATCTGGTTAAGTTTGGGTTTTTAAGAATATCAAAGTGAATTCAAAGACCTCGTAAGTCAAACGATTGTCATGCCGATATATATCAATAAAAACACAATGGTAGAACATAAGTAAATTATGCATGCACACAACATTAAAACAATTATTCTTGATTAATTATACTCTTTTACAGGTTTCCGCCTTCATGGGTTTTAGTCGATTGAATCGACCCCCGTACTTATTATTCTTTTTTAAAAATCTGGCACTTGTTCCATCAGTCTCTATTTTCCGAACCACTAGGTTACAGGACATAAACAAACAAGCACCAGTTTTGAAGCGGTGTTAAGACAGATACGGAGAGTGACAAACGTACACACAAGTACATGCGTATATATATATATATATATATATATACACATATCCACGATGGGCTCCCGCACAGTTTCCGACTGGAGGGCGGAAGGTATCTACAACAAAGTGGTCTTCGCTAAAGCCTCCTAAAGCCAGGTGGTGGTGTTAAGCCGGGTTACGTTTTAAGTCTCTCGCCCAAGAAGGCCACAATGGGATTTGAACACAGAACACAAAGAGCCGGAACGAATACCGCAACGGATCCCGTCCGACGCTCTAACGATTCCGCCAGTCCACCACCATCCGAAAGTATCAAAAGCAAATTTGACCTCGTGGAGATTTGACCTTAGAGTGCAGTGAGCCGGAACGAATACCGCAAGGCATTCTATCTAACGCTCTAATGACTCTGCCAATAAGTGTGTATGTGTGTGCGCGCGCGTGCGTGCGCGTGTGTGTGTGTGTTCAGTAAATTTAGAAATACGAACATCTTAAAATCCTTTTTAAATGAGAATTATAAATAAGAGGCTCAGGCAGAATAAATTTGGTCGAACAGTTTCTTTTATTTGCGATGAGATCTTGGTAGAAACGGTAGCTTTATATATATATATATAGCACTGCTTTATACATTGTACATTGACAAGATATGTACTTCCAGTATGAAGTGAACGTTGGAACAATGTCATATGTAGGACAATCACTCTAATCATATAGCAATACATGTTATATGTAGGACAATCACTCTATTAATATAGCAATACATGTTATATGTAGGACAATCGCTCTATTAATATAGCAATACATGTTATATGTAGGACAATCACTCTAACCATATAGCAATACATGTTATATGTAGGACAATCACTCTAACCATATAGCAATACAAGTTATATCTAGGATAATCACTCTAACCATATAGCAATACATGTTATATTTATCTTAGAAATTTAGTATGTCGAAATACATGTCTTACAGTTATTGAACTTGTCCCACTAGGTTTCGAGTTCGAATCTCGCCAAAACATAGGTCGTGGCGATTCCAGGAGAGTTAATGCAGAAAAGAGTTTGGAGTCGTACTTTTCTAAATTTACACTCCTCCGAGTTCGATGTATTGCGTCAATGAATTAAGTACCAGTAATATACTGCTGTGGACTCAACATGGCCTAATTGCTAAGAAGTTCGTTTCGCAATCATGAGGTCCCGGGTTCCATCCCACTGCGTGGAATTTTGGGCAAGTGTCTTTACCATAGCTCCGGGTCGACCCAAACCTTGTGAGTGAAATCGAGTAGACGGAAACTGTGCGGAGGCCCGTCGAATGGATTGTACCTGTAATTCAAAGGTGCAGCCTTGTGACACAATTGTGTCACGCTGATTCTTCCAGAGGATTACGTTAAGGGTAAGCATGTCTGAGGAATACTCAGCCACTTGCACGCAAAATTAATGAGCTGACAGTTCATTTGATCAAACAACTGAACACTCATCGTCCGGAATCCAGACGGAGGACCATTCAATATACTGCTATCGACTCAGTCGACCATACTCCTTAAAAGAAATGATATCCAGTTTAATAAAACGAAATTAATTTTGAACCAGTAAATCGTGAAGCTTAGAATCAAATGGAAGGATTGGCAGCTGAAATAAATATATAAATGATGTTAGAAGGACCGGAGAAAAGTTGAGTAACAGTGAATAACAGTATTATTTAAAAAATACTATGATAAATTTATATAGGTCGGTGGTTATTATATATATATATATATATATATATATATTTCGGAGTTGTACTTGTCTGGCAAGTGATTTGATCTGAGACCGTGTATTGAAACTAAAGCAATTACAGCGTGGAAGACTCGTATTAGCCATTCAAAAAACACACAAAACTGTTAATTTTACTTCATTTATTGTAGG
>JAOPJM010414018.1:0-18185 GCA_027124095.1 Muusoctopus leioderma | reverse complement strand
GGACTGAACCCGAAACCATGCAGTTGCGAAGCGAACTCCTTAACCACACAGCCATCTGCGCCTATATATATATATATATATATATACATGATGGGCTTCCACATAATTTCTGTCTATCAAATTCCACTCACAAGGCATTGGTCAACTTGAGGCTATACTTGCCCAAGGTGCTGCAAAGTGGATTGTCTGATCATTTTCGAATGAGATGAAACTGATCAGCTACTGTGAAGAATTGTCCCTTCAATTCCTTGAATAAAAAATATATATACTCTACACATGTATAGAGTTCTCGTCAGGCACATGCCAAATATTGTAATTGCCATGATTGTCGTTGATGTTTAGCCCCAGGTCAACTCCAATCAAGCAGGACTATAATCAAAGACATCCCAGCTGAGACAATCCAGTCTTTTTAGAGGTATGTAGGACTACATTATATAATGTGTGCTTTATTTATGATGGTAGGGTGTGATTTGAGGAAAACTTGGTTGCTATAGGTCGAGGAACTATGTTGAGGCTTTCCCATTGGCTTGTATAATTGCTATGAGTTGGCAGTAAATGTTAACCAGATCTGAAATAAGGTAGACCAGAATTTATTGCAGCATGGCATCGTTAGCTTAAGACATGTTTTTTTTAAGCACTGCATGTTATATATATTCCAGTAGACAGGCTTCATCTCTCATAAACTGAAAACTAATATAAAAATCCCAAATTAGGTGAAATACTCTGGATTATGTCATTAATCGCTTATTAATTAATCTCACCCTGTTTTAACAGAATAATTTGGAGATCGGTAACAACCACATGCAGTCATATCTAATGTAAACAAATTTCACCTTATGTATGAGGCACTAGAGTGACTATCTTCGCAGACTCTGTGAGTACATTACAAATTCTCTTTTTATAAGTTAGACATTACACAGAAAGTGACTGGAGGGAGGCAGCTGTTATGCAAAACTTTTCATCCTATACCAACATGTGACAATGACAAAAGCTATATGTACATTAGTTCAATGTCATTCTATACCATCCACTGAAAAACAAATCCAACCAATGTGAATCTAGCTTAATCCCTTACCATGTCTATAATGACAGGATCCCAGGACTCAATGCCTATAGAATCTTCTACATATGAATGATCATGTTCTTATGGGGAAGTTTGAAACATGAAAGACAAAGCTCAAGTCAAGTGCTGTGAATATGATAATAACTGAAACTAACAGATCAATTAGCAGAATTGATGTAAAATAATTTTTTTTCTCATACTCCTTTTAGGAAATTGCATATTATGCATATATATATATATATGCATAGGTTTGGTTGTGTAAGACGTTCGCTTCGTAACCACGTGGTCCCGGGTTCTATACCACTGCATGGCACCTTGGGCAAGTGTTTTCTACTATAGCCTTGGGTCGACCAAAGCCTTGTGAGTGAAATTGGTAGACAGAAGCCTGTTGTATATATATATATATATATTTGTTTACATCCCATGTATAACAATTGGCCAGCAGATTAGCTGTTCAACGGTTAAAGATCCATGGAAAAACTACCTTACTTACCAAAATATCTAAGGGTTGGCAACAGGAAGGGCATCCGGCTGTAGAATACTGCTCCAAAAACAAAATTCGTCCAACTCATGCCAGTATAGAAAAAGGGACGTAGAAAAGGGGACGTAAAAATGATGATGATGATGAATATATAAGGGCCATTGTTTGGTAAATAATGCAGAGGTAAGCTTGACATGCAACCCGGTCACATTTCTGGATTGTAGCCATTTACTTCACTAATATTAGAAAGGCATGAATGTCACATAATCTCATTTCCCCACTAATGTAAATATGAGGTCTTGTGTTTTCATTGCATGTAGATCTTACACACACACATAAAATGATTATTATCAGTAGGTAATGTCATTAACAGAAATGTAGCAAATATAAATAATCAAGATTATCATTATCATCATCATCCCTTTACATCCACTTTCCATACTGGCATGGATTGGACAGGTGATTTCAGACTAAGTCTGTTCTTATTTGGAGTCATCACTCTCCTAGACGGGTCGGGAGACCACGTTTCACTTGTATGTTTCATTTGGCTTGGTTTCTACAGTTGGATGCCTTTCTTATCACCAACCACTTTACAGAGTGTACTGAGTGCATTTTATCATGGCATCAACACTAGAAAGGTTGTCACGTCCATGACGCAACTAAAGAGAGCTCTCTACCCTTGATAACCACTTTACAGAGCATACTGGTTGCCGTTTATTGTGGCACCAACGCTAGAGAGGTTGTCATGTGCACAGGTACGAAAAGGTTTAAAATAAAAAGGTGGGAATTAAACCACACAATCTTTGGTTTCAGGCAAAGTATACAAACGACTTTTTTCCTCTTACTACTGCTAATTACTCAGCAATAAAGTGGGTATGGAGCCTATTGTCGACTAGAGATGTGTGTGAAGTAAGTGCTAACATAATGTGGAGAGCATGATAACTTTAATAATAATATGTCTCTAATCCTTATTATGCATTCTACCCTAGCTCATGGTACCTGAATTAACACTAACAACGACCAAAAACAACAACTATATGGACCCAACCCTAAAATCATGAACTATTTTCCAATCAAACATTACACACAAAAGTACCGAGAACTATCACGCTCCTGGGACATATACCTTACAACTGCGGGGACTGCAAAACCAACTAAAACAACTCAACAGAGTTACCAGAACAACCTTATTGTGTAACACTAACGTAATATTCGGTAATTCCCATCATCAGCCGCCCATCGGAAATCAAGATGGTTTCAACACTTAGGGCGGGACCATTCCTTCCGACTGTGTCAACTGTATGTGTGTGTGTGTACATATGTATGTTACAAGGCATTCAAATTTGAAACTAACAAATTGTTTTTAATGCATAAACAAGTAAACATAAATGTATCTGCAACTTTTTCAAAGGGAGATCAATGGCACTTTGAAAATAGTTATAAAAATTATTCAAATATGTGTATGGATGATGACAGATGGGTGAAGAAGTGTCAGGTGATCCAAGTGGAAGGAAGGTGTGGAAGAGGAAGACTGAGGAAGTCATGGGTAGAGATGGTGGCAGCCAATCTCAAAATGCTGAACCTCATGATGGAGATGACAAAGGATAGCGAGAAATGGCGAGACACTGTTGGAGAGGACCCCATGCAAGCATGGGGAAGCAAACATAAAATGATGATGATGATGATAATTTAAAAAAAAAAAAATATTACCAGGAGTCAACTATTTCAGAAACTGTATTAAACATGTAAAGTGTATTCTAGAAAACTGAAAAGTGGCATGGGTTAGGATGTTTTTTTTATTGGAGAAATTCGTTTTACAGCTGGATGTCCTTTCTAGCACTAATCCCTCAATCCTGAACCTGTTGCCAGTCAAACAAATTGATGCATCTAGATTGATGTAGCTTGACCAGGAGCTATTGTAATGTTTGAACACATGATTATTTGTTGTCCTTCACTAAAATCAAATATAGTAAAAAAAAAAAAAGACTGGAACAAGTTCGTTCCTATACAATTTCCTTATACAGGACACTGACTGATAATCAGATGGTTGTTATCAATAAAATAATATAATAAAAAAAGCAAAAGACAAAAAAACAAAGTGTAAGTTTTCTTTCTTTAAAAGTTTGAAAGGTTAAAGTGCAGGGTTACTGTTAACAAAGTCAGAAATTCAAACAACAGACATTGTGCTATTCCCTCAGGCAAGGTACGTTACTCTGTTTATGTAAATTATGAAAATAATTGTTTCTAACATAGGCACAATGACTGGTACTTTATTTTATCGACCCCGGAAGGATAAAAGGCAAAGTTGACCGTGGCAGGATTTGAACTCAGAGCGCAGTGAACCAGAACAAATACTGCAAGGCATTCTGTCTGACAGGCTAACAACTCTGCCAAACACCACTCATAGTTTATTGTTAAGAGCTTAAGTAAGATGGTGTCTAAATTGATAAACAAATGTTCAAATTTGTAAGAGATAAAAAAAAATAAAAAAATAATATTCTAGCCATGCTAATATATATCCCACTCCCATAGATAATGAAGAAGTTAAGTAATGTCCTATAAATGCATTAGGTGAAATTGGGGTACCCTTGAAGACATTATCATGTAAGGATTCATGAGAAGATAAACTTGAGTATTTTCTAATTGCTAACTCCTAGTAAACAGAAAGGATTTGAGCTCTGTACTACAAGCTGGTAAAATACTTATTAATTATACAGTTGCTCGAATTGCTAGAAATAGGAGCCAAACCTCCCTTAAATCACACCCTACCATTGTAAAACAGTAAGGAGACACTGAATGTAGAAAAGGACAGGATGGTCACAGTTAAAATGTTTTTGATCATAGGTCTGTTCAATCAGGACTGACTTGGGGCTAAACAACAACCTAATTATAACTAGTTGGACTGGATCATTAATAGAAGGATACAAAATGCTGACACTTTGGCAGGTAATCTGGCACCCTATCAGCTGGACTAGTTGTGACTCTTAACGAACAAGTTAATAACTCAACAGCTTTATTACAATATATTGGTTAGTAGGGAAATGCATGGGTCACCCAAAAGTCTTGTGTTCAAATCCCAAAACTGGCATTTTTGTTTAAAATAATTAGTAGTAGTACTAGTATATTTTGGGGGGAGACAACTGCAAGAAGTTTTTGGCTGAGAAAAATGTGCATCTTGCATTCCTTGGCCTACAGAAACCTTAAAATGTTGAGTGTTTGATGTTAGCAATGGAATTCAGTCATAAAAGATCAACTCCACCGATTCATGAAATGTTAAACATATAGAAATATCCAACTCATTTCGTATTTCTAAAACATTTTATGGTAGTTGTCACAATCTAGCTTTGTAAACTGAGGCTTAAGTAACAAAGATCTTATCTTGTGGGATTTTATATTACAAACTGGAATGAAAACTTAGTTGCACACTAGAATTTGACCGTAGTTATAGATTCCAATATCTTATTAACTTAGCCAGACTAACTAGTAAGAATGACTGCCATATTTACCAACTGAGAAGTATTTCATTCTAATTAAATCATTAATTCTGTTGATAGGTTTTTAGTGTGCTGTATCTGAAACTCCCCATAACTCCAGTTTAATATTTTGATTCATTTCTTGTGTCATTAACCCTTTTGATACCAACCTGCCTGAAACCGCCCCTGGTTTTATGATAAAAAACCATGTTTTAAAGTGTTCATATTTAAATCTAAACCTTCCATTATAATTTTATATGAGAACTTTTAGTTAATCTATGTTCTAAACACCAACTTAATAACAAGAAAGTTAGTTATTTTACAAAATCCCTCCAATTCTTGATTATTTTCAAAATTAATTGAAAATTATAGGCAGTGTATTTTATTAGAAATATGGTAACAAAAGGGTTAAATACAATATTTTTTATTGGCATATTTTCTTATCTTTTCAAGTATTTTTCCTTCAGCTAAAATTGAACTTACAAAACTTCAATGCAACTGCAATGACATTACTTGAAATTGGTACAGTTCAGAATAATGTTCAGTCTTTTGAGTTGCAATATAGAAGTTCGTAAGTTCATTGCTTATCATCATCATCATCATCATCATCATCGTTTTACGTCCGTTTTCCATGCTGGCATGGGTTGGACGGGTGATTTCGGCCCGCATCGATTATTGGAGTCATATATATATAAATGAGTCTAACTCATGGTATTGCACACACACATATATGTATATGTGCTGTACGTGCAAGAGAACGTGGACCATAACAACCCACCTTACCCATGCCAGCATGGAAAAACAGACATAAAATGATGATGATATTTATAGTTAAAAATAAGTGTTTTTAAATACATAAAAACGTTGAACATGGACTGAATAAAAGACTCAATAGATATGAAGAGTCCAATATTTATTGTAGAGTGTTGACAGTGACTTTGAAGTTTCACCGGTGGTGGCTTATTCTATATATATAATCATCATCATCACCATCATTTTAACATCTGCTTTTTTTATGCTACCATGGGTTGGACAGAACTTTTTTTTTGAGGCAGTGTTTTATGGCCAAATGCCCTTCCTAGCGACCAACCCTTTTACTTGCTTCTTATGACATGCAGGGATACTGTGTACCTATCCTAAAAAACAGAATACACATGGGATATATATATATATATATAGGTGCAGTTATGGCAGTGTCGTTAAGAAGTTTGTTTCGTAACCACCTGGTTCCAGGTTCTATCCCACTGCATGGCACCTTGTCTTCTACTATAGCCTTGGGCCAACCAATGCCTTGTAAGTGAAATTGGTAGATGGAAACTGAACGGAAGCCCGTCGTATATATATATATCATCATCATCATTTAATGTCTGCTTTCCATGCTGGTATGGGTTGGAAGAGTGATTTTGGTTCAGCCAATTCGTATTAAGAGCCACCACTCGCCTAGATTGATCAGGGGCCCACGTCTCATTCGTACATTTCATTTGCCTATTTCTACAGCTGGATGCCCTCCCTATCACCAACCACTTTACACAGTGTACTGGGTGCATTTTATTGTGGCACCAACACTAAACAGGTTGTCATGTCCATGATATGACTAAAGAGTCCTCTTTACTTTATGTTGTTTCAGTTTGATTGCCAACCACTGTACAGAATGTACTAGGTGCAGATACAGTGATGGCAAGTTAAAGGCAAGTGTGAGTAGAAGAGGGAGAGGGTGAAAGAAGCGAGAGTATGATGAGGCAATAATGGAAGGGAGTAACTGAGGAAAGAAAATGATGGCAGGTACATGTTTTCTGGCAGGAGAGAGCAAGTGATGGATAGTTGTGAAGATGGTTGCATGCCATTGATGAGTGATTTGGAGGGGAAGAGAGTCATGGCTAGTAGCATAGATGTGTGAATGGCAAAGTGTATCAAAAAGAGAGAGGGTGACAGGATGGGGATGAGTAATAGAAGCGTGAAAGGAGAGGGGTATTGAAAAGGCAGGACAAATGGGGAGGATGGAAGATGAGGTATAGAGATCTTAGTGTATTGAATAGGTGGTGGAAGAGGGCAACAGATTGAGAGCTAACAGGAGCATAATGGATGAGAGGCCCAGATGTCGATATATTATGCAACCCAGCCTCCATCACTATATCATTTTAAGATATGTTTCACCACACTTACACGTGTGGGCACATCTTCTCCAGCACTGTGAACCGCCAATCGCCAGTCTTTTTCCATCTCCTTTGTGAGGCCCAGCATCTTGAGGTCAGTTTTCACAACTTTGTCCCATGTCTTCCTAAGGTTCCAGCCTTTGTCCCATGCCTTCCCTGGGTTCCAGCCACGTTGAGCACTCAGCATTTCTTTATACAGCTGTCATCTTCCATAAGAATCACATGATCCTACCAGTGTAGTCTTATCTCTTGAATGCTACATCTGATTCCTCTTTATATGCAGATTTTCTATCAGTTCATTTGTGCTTTGTCGTTCATGCACATTAATGTTACACATCCAGCAGAGCATGATTGCTTCAGTTCCTTCTAGCCTTCACAAGTCTTCTGCGTTCATGGCCCATGTCTCGCTACCATGCAGTATGGCACTTTGCACACATGCATCATACAATCTGCCCTTCACTCAGAGAGAGAAGCCCTTTGTTGTCATCAGAGGTTAGTCAAGTTAAAGTCTCTCTTGAGCCCTTTATTATGGGCCCATTAGAGCCGGAGCATATTCCAGTTTCTGTGGCATTAAGCGACTGAGAGTGCTAGTCTTCCCCCTGAATGGGGAACTAGTCTGTTGCAAGTTTAACTCCCACCTGCTGCTGCTGGTACTCATTTTTCAGCTGAGTGGACTGGAGAAACGTGAAATAAAGTGCCCAGTTCAAGGACACAATGCACTGCCCAGTCTGGAATCACACCCATGTCCTTACAATTGTGAACCCAATTGCATAACCACTAGGCCACATGCCTTCAACCAGCAGAGGTAGTAGCTCCCTAAGCTTTCTCCACTCTGTTCTTACTCGGGCTACTATACTTTCGGTACACTCACCCCTACTGTTAATTAGGGCACCTAGATAACAAAAGCTATTGGCTACTTCTAGGGAGCCTTCCAAGCATTTAAAGGGGGTTATTTCCTGTGAATTCTTACTACTAACTACTCCTGTGCATCTGCCACATACGAAGTCTACCTTCTTTGTAGCCTGCCTATGATCCCACTCTTGTGCATCCATTGTTTACACTGGGTACACCATACGGAATTTCTACCAACTCCTTTTCTGCAAATTGAGCAAGACCATTTCCCTGATGGTATCAGAGTCCTGTCTTCTTTCCTACTTATTAAAATTTTAGTCTTTGGCATGTTTACTTTGAGGGTTAAAACTTTAGTTATATATATATAGAGATAGATAGATAGGTAGATAATATATATATATATAGAGAGGCTAAAATATAGCACCTGAAGATAAAATATACCAACTGAAAAGTAGTGTACATAACAACACAAAAGATGATTAATCTTTACCAGAGAAGAAAAAAAGGAATATTTCTTACTTTTCGGCCCCAATTTAAAAGATCGTCTAATCTAGCAAGAACATAGTCAACTTTATCACTGGGGTTCTGAAAAGGAGATACAATCTGACGCTGCTTTGCTGGTGCTGGTGCTGGAACTGTACTTTGTTGGCAAGAGGGCACCACACTGTAAGAAATAAATATATAAAATACATAAATTTAATATTTTTTTAATGTATTCATTCTCATAGATTTTATCCAATACTAAGAACATAAATTAATGACAATTAATGCTTAATTCAAATAAATAATCTAGGGATCTAAATTCGAATCAAGTAATTCACAAAAACAATGATGGCTGTTGAAAAAATAACCATTATATTTGTAAATTCTCAATAATCTTAGCCATCTCTTGGAAAAGAAGACAACAAACCTACAATCTACTATTAGTAGATTGTAGTCCTATTAATAACCATGCTGCCTTGTGAGGCAGAGATGAGTAAGTTCTTGAATATTGAGAAAAGGGAAATCTGAAGAAATAGAGAAATATTGAAATCTGAAGAAATAGAGAAATATTGAATCATATCAACATTTATGTGTTATAAACTCAAATTCAGAATAAGAGATGTAGGAGTTAACAGACGTTTAAGCTCTTATTTTGAAGTACTACCAACACTATATTTTGATTGGTCTATTCTGATATCAATTTCATTTATATCTGCTTTTATATGCTGGCATGGATTGGATGGGTCATCATGGTCTGAGTCAGTTATTATTCAGAGTTACTGCTCTCCTAGATGGGTCAGGCATCACATCCTGCTTATACTTCACATTTTTCGGCATGGTTTCTGTGATTGGATGTTCTTCCTATCACTAACCACTTTACAGAGTCTACTGGGTGCATTTAATTATGAGACTGGCACTAGAGAGGTTGTTTTCTCCCTGACAAGACTAAAGAGTCCTCTCTCTTCTATGCTGTCTCTGTTTGTTTGTTCATCAGCACCAGAGAGGTTGTCCTCTTTCCCCAGCATTGTCTCCATTTGTTTATTCACAAGTACAAGAGAGGTTGTCCTCTCTACCCTACGTTGTTCACCAGCACCAGAGAGGTTGTCTTATCAACAAAACTAAAGAGAGTCTCCTCTTCCCAGCATTATCTACGTTCGTTCCTTTCTTTCTCACACAAGTGGGTGTGTAGAAAGGGACATTTTCTATCCCATTATTGGTACCAGCCAGGTAGTCTGTGGTTGGGCTACAGAGTCTTCTCCACCCTGTATCAGACTGGGCTAATGAGTCCTCTCACACTTTATCAGTTTTTATTCTTACTGCTCATAGGTCAACATGTTTGGCTTGATGCCAGCAGGGGGGAAGCTACTTGGAGGTTAATAGCAGCAGTAAGACCACTGTGTATAAGGGTTGCTCCACTGTTCTAGTCCATAGGGGCAGCCTCATATGGTAAGGAGTTTTATAGAGAGATAGCCTAATATCGTGTCTAGGTTATCAGAGGGTTCATAGAGGCAGTGAAGATCACTGGAGTTACCTCTGTACTAGCCTATAGAGGGGGCTGGACAGTGTTGATGTCTCCATGGCACTATGTGGTATGGTAGGGAATTATATAAATATAGCCTAATATCCCATCTATATTGTACCTAGTTTATCAGAGGAGGGGGCTTGTTGGAGTGTAATAGCAAATGGGCAAATGGTTGTACCATATTTCTCTCTCTCTCTCTATATATATATATACATACATACTTGAATATAAAATGACACCCATTTTCATAATGCAAACGAAAATAGTTACTTTGTAAGAACTCCAATATAAGGCAATCTTGCTTTTTTTAGGGATAAAAAATAAAAATAAAAGAGAATAATTTGCATCAGATTCAAGGCATACAAGATGTCTTGGGTTCAATCCTAGCGAAGGATATGTATATGTATAGATATGGGACATGATGATGATCTGAAAATAAACTAAATAAAATTGAGGTTAAAAAGTAACACAGGAGATTAGATTAACAGTCTGGAAAATTGATACTATTATTCTAGCAAGTAAGGGCTAAATAATGAAGAGATAAGAGATTTCTAAAGCATTACACAAATCAGCAAAATATTTTTCTTTTATGACTTTAGAAGTGCACTGGTCATGTCCAAACTGTTAAAGATGCTGTACTAGTGCACTGCTTACTTCAGTCAACTTAGGTAAAATAAAAGCTTCTAACTCTTACTCACTTTGTAGTTGACTATTTGACAAAGACATGAAGTAGTAAAACACATTCTCCAACAATTTATAACCAAATCTGCAAAATCAGCCAGCTCATGTTAGCAATTAAAAACTCTGATGTTAGAGAGTTTAAACATTAAAGGGAATCTCAGCTGGCTGCAAGCTGTGTTCTAAGCAAAGATGCTCCGTTTATCTAGCTGTAATAGGTACCATGAGGTTAAATAATGGGGACACTGAAGAACTGGAATAAACCCCAGTGCACCACGTTTTCTAATTGCGCACTCCCTAATCAACAAAAATGTAACATGCGAAACTGAGATAGAGAGGTGAATTGCAATAGCAACAGCACAATTAGCAAAGCTGACTAAGATCTAGAGCAGTAAGAACATTGCAACAAGCGACAAACTAAGGCTAATGCAATCTATGATAACTGCAGTTGTGTTGTATGGCTGTGAGACATGGACATACTCAAAAAACATTGAGATAAAATTGTCAGCATTCGAAATGAGATGCTTTTGCAGAATTCTTTGCATTACATGGAAGGACTACTGGACCAACCAGTGAGTCTTAGAACAACTTAATGTGTTGGTTGGGGGAAGAGAGAAAGACTCATGAAGAAAAATGCAGTGGTTCAGTCCCATCAGTAGAATGACTGGGTCACTTACAAATACAATAATATTTAGAAAAATAAAAAGTAAAAGGAGAAGAGGGTGACCAACAAGAGACTGGCTCAATGGTATTGAGATGTGGACTGAAATGAGAACATCGAAATGCATAAAGAAAGCCCAACACCAAAAGGGGTGGACAAGATTGGCAGAAAAATTCAAGTGCCCCAATGCTATGGGAATGACTTGACTTGACCCCACATTTGGCAAAAGCAGTAGATTAAAAGAAAAGCAAGGAAAAAAATTCTTTTAACATAAGTATGATACTTAAATTTCATAGGAATGGAAAAATCAGCATTGTAAAATTCATGTCTTTTCTAATGGCACTAGCAACATATGTGTGAGTTGCAAATAATATCGTCATCATTTTAAGGACTATTTTTCCATGGTGGCATGAGGTAGATGAGTCTACAGTACAACATATTGCTACTCCTCTTGATCATCTCACCTGTGAGAGAAACATGATTTATAAATGAGTGCAGAATCAAAATTTCCTTTTCATCTCCTATCCATAATATTTAGGCTATTTGACATTCTACTGAGACCAACAGCTGTTTTTCTTATACATGCAATATGGCTGGTGCCACTTTCTAAGTTGTGCAAACCTGTTCCAAAGTCAACATTTCTGAACATGATATATTGTTATAGGGTATTATATTCATATAACAACAATCTTTTCTGAAAATAACCAGTAAGTATTGGATGTAATGGATTTAGTTACTTTTATGTTGGTCTTTTATTGCATCCCTGGGAAAGGTATCTAACTAAAGTTCCATGGTGCAGGTAAGAAGAATTGACTTGCCTATTACTATTTTTAAGTATCTTGGTTGGTTGTTCCCTTTCTATAAATGACAGTCCAATCTTAGCTTCCCAGTCATTGAAAACTGTATGCTTAGATAGGTAGGTGAAAAAGTATTACGATTCCTATATTACAGAAGAGACAGTGCTAAACTAGCAATCATTCTCATATCAGTGGTAAGCAAAACAACTACATCGCTTCACCAAGAATATGAAAATAAAGAAAGCATTACACATCTTAACCAACATATCAAGGCATTCACTTTTCAAAAGAGTTCAATACTCAGAGAGTAACTTTATGGAGTACTGCAGTACTCCATAAGCAAAAAAACATTTTTGAACACTTGGAAATAAATCCAAAAATAATTGTGATGAAATGAATTTGACCTATTTTTGAACAACTTTAGGTGCTTAGCCATTTTTTGCGCAATCTTACAAAAGAGAAAAGTCAGTGTTTAGATAAAATGTCCAGTGTGCTAACAGATTGACTCATTTAATTGTATTTTCAACAGCATTCATTTAGTAAGCTTAGCTGTACCAGTGTCCTGAATGACAGCTACCAAAAGTTATCTGCTATTGGACATGTCCAATTTGAAGCCATTCACCATTCCATTGAAGAAGATAGTAGATATAGTTGCAATGGCATTCAAAGATGTATCTTAAAGACTGACAACCATGTCTTCAATTGGCTACCACAACTGTAACACCAATCTAAATGCAGAGTCTGATAAACAGTGAATAGAGTGATGACTTCTGAAGAACATTTGACATTCATAACTGAACCAGTGCAAATGGTGAATTCTTAATACCAATGACAGTACATGAAAAACAACTTGAATCTTCCTGTTTTAATACAACAACCTAACAATAAAGAAAACTCTGACTGACCCAATACACAATTGAAACTTGTAATGAAGATTCATCTGTAGGCTGTCAAACACTAAAAAAATATTTACCTTTCAGTGATTGAGGTTGTGGGAGGTGGTGGAATTAGAGGACAAGAACAAAAACAGTGACAGTATTGTTGTCAACATGATGTTTTACATCTATTTTTCCATGTTGTTATGAGTTGACCATGTTTACAATACAGCATCCTATCATCTGTGATTAAATAATGAATATTACTAAGCTAAAATATATTGGGGTTGGTAAGATATGCATTCAATAAAGGATCTGTGATTTACTATTTAATAAACCAAACTTATGATACATAATCTGACTGATCGTTTTGTTGCATCCATGAACAGATTCTACAATTATAAGCATGTCAATTTACCTAATTTGAAATAGTTACAAATCTCCGCAAGATATATTGATTATCACAAGCAAAAGTATCTTGGTCATAAACAGCATGCTCCAAAATATAAAAAAATCTTGTAGATTTATTCAATCACTTTCATTTTGAAAAATGAATGTAAGATAACAAAAATTGATAGTGGAAAAATAAAGTAGAATTTCCCTACACATATTGAAAATACTTCAAATGTTGGTGCAGTTACCTTAAATTATCTTTTTTCTGTTCTTCAGTCTTTCGCATTAATGGTCTGCATTGACTAAGAAGTGGTGAGTTTCTTGTTGATAATGCAAGGCGGTTAAAACATCCACCTAGATTCAGAACTAAAAAAGAAAAAAAGAGACTAATAAAAACCACAGTAAATAATTGTGCATATTATATATCATAATTTTTAATGTATACTTTTTTCCCATACTAGCATGGGTTGGACAGGTTTGCAATAGAGTATATCCTTAATTGCCTTGATTCTACATCACCTAATCTAAGAGGTGCAGTGTTCTCAGACCTGACCTCACTTCTTATTTAGTGCCCTCTGGTCTGCCTCTGCTACACTCTTTAGCCACTAACTCATGAGACTTTTTTATCCACCATATATCATCCATAACATTACAAAATTAGTACTAGCACAAATACCTCTCCTGCATATATCAGCTAATGTCTTTGATGCTCAGCCATTTTTTCAATACACTTGCATTCAATTGTTCTTATAAATTGATATTGCACATACAACAGACTCATTTCTCAGATCTTCCAAACTCATTAAGCATGCTTCATACCATCTAGCTTAGGTATGTATACAAAAATTATTTATCTGCAGCAGAGATAACAACTCCATAGATTTTTTCCATCACGCTATTGTTTAGCCCCAGGTCAGCACTGATCCTGCAGACCTATGATCAAAAGGCATTCCAGCCATGACCATCCTATCTTATTTTTCATACATAATGTATCTAGGATTACATTATCCAATGTGTCCTTCCTCTTTTAAGATGGTAGGGTGTGGTTTGAGAGAGAATTGACTATTTCTAGCAGGTCGAATAACAACCTACCCTAGCTGTTATATCCTATGTTCCACTCCCACCTAGCTTTCTTAGAATCCATCAGAATACAGTGATACCCTATTAAAGGCATTTCCTTGTAGACAAATGCAAAGTTTGTTTTAGGCTAAGAACTACAATTCTCTGACAAGAAATTCTGGCTTAATCTCAGAACAAACTTCAAATCTGCCCTATAAAAATCGAACCCTGTTTTATACTAACTTTTATATACATATTCATGATATATGAATGACAGCTGAAAACATATTCCTGATCCACAAAGGCTCTCAAACACATCCTTAGGTTCAGATTAGATTAATTTAACCTCCCCGGATAGGATACGTCTATCACACATAACATTTCCAGAAACCATTCTTGCTGTTGGGACCATAATTGATATGTAAAATCTGATTGTGATTTTCTTGTTCAAAGCTGCACATCATTTATTTATCATCATCATCGTTTTACGTCCGTTTTCCATGCTGGCATGGGTTGGACGGGTGATTTCGGCCTGCGTCGATTCCTCATTGGAGTCACCACTCTCCTAGATGGGTCAGCGGCCCACGTCTCGCTCGAATATATATATATATATATAATGAAACATGTGTAAAGCGTGGTCCCTCGACTCGTCTAGGAGAGTGGTAACTCCATTCACAATCGATGCGGGGCGAAATCACCTGTCAAACTCATGTCAGCATGGAAAATGGACGTAAAATGATGATGATATATATATATATATATATATATAAGTTACTCATGGGAGTTTGTTCAATTATATTGACTGAGATTTATTTCTTTTATACAGTATTGTAAAAGATTGATAAATTAATTTGGTTAAATATGAAAGTTCCCTTAGGGGGTTTTAACCCCATTTTACTTCCTTTCTGTTATATTGTAAATTTGCATGACAAGAAGTAATATATTCTAAAATGGCATTATGGAAATTGTAATGATGGTATATGTCCTGAAGATCTGGAGATTGTACTTACATTTTAAATACTATACTCCTGGTGAAACTTGAAGTAGCCTTAGATGATCCATCATGTATTTTATTAATACATAAATTATTAATTTACTCTACACAGTATTGAGTTCTCTCTTATTTGTTCCATGTTAATAAGTATTACATTATGTATATATATATATACACGTGCACACACACACACACACACACACACACACACACACACACACACACACACACACACACACACAGAGGGTAACTGAAAAATATGAATCCATAGAAAGAGAACTTTTTTTAAATTTATGAAATTATAACAAATGCTCAAATTGGTGGCTTCCAACATCTAAGTATTTTTGACTGCTGAATACTACGTAAACCTTGAACACTTTTTAGTCATGGATGTATATTCTGGGTGAGCTAGATGAGCACTGCATAATCATCATCATCATCATCATCATCATCAACATCGTCGTTTTACGTCTGTTTTTCCATGCTAGCATGAGTTGGACAGAGATTTCTTGAGGCAGTATTTTACGGTCGGACGCCCTTTCTGTCACCAACCATACTGACTAAGTATAATAATATAATCATAGATGATAATAGGAAACTAATTTTTCTAACCTCTGTTATAAAATATTATGGCAGCTGGTCTGCACACCCCACAGCTAGTTGTATCATGATATGGCACTGGGCAGATGGCAGAATAATGTGAGCTTGACAAGAATAAGTATTGAAGGTTGAGCGACAATTCCACCAACACACATCCTGTGTTCATTTTCATAGTGAGAAGAAGTTGTGTGTATTAATTCATTAACTGAAAATGATTTTCTTTATAATAATTCTGCTCTTACAGTACTAATATATAATTTGTTTTCAAATCTAATAATGTACAATAAGAAACAAAGATTAAATCTGGTTGAAGTTTGAGACTGCTGACATAGCAATATCAGCTCTTGTTTACAGTAGAACTGACATACACGGGAATTAAATAAGTGAAATTATCTGGTGCTTTTATTTTTCAAATTTATTCATAAGATAAAATTCATCCCTTATTTTGCAATTTATAGAATGTTGGAAATTCATTTTATTTATGCATAACATTTTTTATAATTTGTCATTTTGCAATCCATGTTATGTATAGCCTAAAGTTTGTATGTTTATTTTTGAATAATACTTATGCCAGGATAGTAGGTTCAGCACAGTAGCACAGTGCACACCCTCTGATAATAACTCCTATACACCACTTGGGTATGTGTACTGATGTTATCACACATGGATATAATTGTATCTACTTTGTTTATCAAGCCTGGAAGGATGAAAGGCAAAGTTGACCTCAGTGGTATTTGAACTCAGAATGTAAAGATTTGTCACAAAACACCGCAAAGCATTTCGTCCAATGCTCTAACGATTCTGTCAATCCAATACGAATAATAATAATAATAATAATAATAATAATAATAATAATTCTTGTTTTGGCCACAAGGGCCCATACATACATACAATACAAAATGTCTTCTACAAAAAGTTTACAAAACATGTGGAGATGTACTTACATAATACAATATATTGAGACAAGTTAAACATTTAGCAAAAAAAAAAATTAACAAATAAGGCAACCCATCCACACAGAAATGAGAAGCCACTCCCTATGTAGGATCAAGGCACACCACGACTCTGACCACCTTCTGCAAACTGGGTTCTTCAAAATTGCCTGTTGAGCATTTTTGGGCTTAACCGAGCTGTGAAAAGCCCCACATCATCTAGGTAGTGATACCTTAGCTGTCAATAGACCACTGATGTGGTTTTCAACAACCATCTATCCTCTAAGGGTGCCTAGTATTCCACCACTAACTCCTCCTCACTCAGCACAATATTTGTTTTGTTCTCTTTTAGGTTCAACATCGAATCAAGTAGTTTATAGTTATCCCTTCAAATTATCGTGAAGTTCGAGCATTCCAGGGATGTGGTTCCTTCTTTCTGAAGGATTTACAATTTCTTACTCACCTTTAGTTTAGGTTCATTCTTATTTTTTTTGCCTCTTCATTCTGTTTTTACACTCCTCTATGGTTTTTCACCTTTCTCCATCTCCTCTCCATTGTAGCAAGACAATGTGGTGGAACTGTTACTCATAGTCTCTAGCCAGCTCTGTGCTGAAGGAGGAGAGCCTTTGGCTTCTTAGCGCATTATTTCGATGGCCCTGGTACCAATGTCACTAAGGGTGAGGCGATTTCGTTTGTCTCTGCTTCTACCTTGGCTATCTTCAGAACTGCAACTGGTAGTGCTGTAGGAACATCAGCAGCAGCAACCATTGTCTTCACCTCAGGGGCTTACTATTGCCATCACATTTGCTGCTGTTTGATGACTTCTTCTTTTTACTTTGCTTTTCCCCTTCTTCTGGACAGAAAGCCCTCAAGTGGCCTTTAATATCACATGTGTAGCACCTAGGCCTTCTTCCCTGCCCCATCACTCTGATTGATCTCTTCTCTACTCCTGATATAGATATAATTCTGGGATAACTTTGTGGTCTTCAGTGGTCATTAGGACCTGGATGTTTGTGCACACTCCACTGACCACATGTTGTTGCATGTAAACTCTGCACTCATAATCTACCTGTATTGTGCCACAAACGGGACTGTAGGCGCAGATGGCTGTGTGGTTAAGGAGTTCGCTTCGCAACCACATGGTCTCGGGTTCAGTCCCACTGCGTGGC
>JAOPJM010413711.1:0-11289 GCA_027124095.1 Muusoctopus leioderma | reverse complement strand
ATTCTGCCTCAATAACTCTCTCCATCCAACCCATGCTAGCATGGAAAAACGGACGTAAAAAGCGATGATGATGATGAAGCAAAATAATATAACAAATCAAACACTTACCTTTTGTACAACTTTTGGAGCTTCTTGTGGTGTAGTGTCATCTTTGACTAACCATGGCAAACTAAAAACATTAAATATGAAGATAAACAAAGATGTGATAATTGTAAGATATCTATTGATATTACTGTAGACAACACTCAGCCCACCTAGCTGTTTTAAAATTTTTAAATAGCCTGGAGAACTATCCAAGGGGAAATTTACATCTCAGCAACTTAACACTAATGAATCTAGAGTTAAATAGCTTTTTAAATTAACTCCTTTGTCTCACCAGACATTATTTTTATTGGCATCACATAGTTGACATATATTAGTTGAATTACCACTATACTGCTCAAGCTAACAAGAAAAATAAATAACTTCATCATCAAAGTTTTTACGTCCATTTTTCCATGCTGGCATGGGTTGGACGAGATTTTTTGAGGTAGTATTCTACAGCCTTTCCTGACACCAACTCTTATTTTTTAAGTATGAGACTTATTCCACTCATCTTCACCCATCAAACCGCTAAGCTGTGGGACCTATTGTTTTTGTGGGACATAAACAAACGACACCAGTTGCTTAAGTAATGTCAACATGAAAGACATGTGGAGACAAACACGCACAGACATGTATACATATACGATGAGCTTCAGCACAGTTTCCGTCCACCAAATTTCACTCACAAGGCATTGGTCAGCTTGAGGCTATAGTAGAAGACACTTGCCCAAGGTGCCACTCAGTGGGATCGAACTTGTTGAAACCACGTGGCTGAGAAGCGAACTTCTAAACCACACAACCATGCCTGTGCCTAAAACAAGAAAATCATATCTTCTTTATTTAACAACCAGTTTTCAGTAAGTAAAGAACAACTTTCAGCAATCTTATATCTAATTTACAAAGATTGTTAACATTTAGCATTATTTTTGGTTGGTAGTGTTGTTGATGTTGCTTTCACAATGATCCAAAATGAATTATGCAATAATCATAATTAGCTAACCCTAATTAAAAACAAAGGTTTAATAAATATTGTTAATAAAAAAGAATAGAGAAGAAACAGTAACGAGTATACATACTGCTGTTGTACATAGGGAGGCAGTGAAGGAAGTGAAGGAAGAGAAATGGTTTCAGGCAACACATCAAAGATTGGTTTCAAGGCCTTTTTGGAATAGGGAATGTTTTCTTCGATTGCTTTCTTTGCAGAAGGATCATACCAAGCATAACCAATGACACCAGTGAAACCCGTTATGCTAGTCCCTAAGATCCATTTCACAAGCCTTCAAAAAATAAAAACAAGTGTTATGACATGCAAAATAATAGGATTTCATTTAGTAAGAAGATAAACTTCTGAAAATTTCATGTAAAACGTACAATAAATGACACTGAATGTTTTTGGTTGATACAAGATCTAAACTGTTAAATATATCAAAGATAACATAGCTTGAAGAAACAGTGTTTTACAAGTATCACAAACTCAGCAACTTATAGGTGAGACTGAGAGTAACTTATGGAAGAACAAGTCGGTTAGTGGTTGGCTCCCACACACATCTAAAGTTATAACGAGCTAAGAGACTGACAACCTTGTCAGAATTTATGTGTCAACTATTGATAACTTATTTTATAAGTTAATATAATGAGGAATAGAAGTAGTAGTACCCATAGCCTTCACTTAGTTGGCCAAAAACTAGAATATATGGCTAACTGGGTGAAGTTAGTGTGGTTAAGGACCATTATTAATTTTATGTCCGCTTTTCCATGCTGGCATGAGTTGGACGGGTCGTCATGGTCCAAGTCCGTTCTTTTCCAGAGTTACTGCCTAGATGGGTTGGGGACCATGTCTCTCTTGTACATTCCATTTTGGGAAACATGAGTGAGAAAAGATTTTCAGAGGGTTGTAGTTCTGGAGAAGAAGTATTTAAGTAATTAGAGTCTAAGAAGTAAGACAGAGTAAAAGTGATAGAATGCAGTGAAGTAGGACATCAAACACATATAGTATAAAATGAAAGAACACAATCTTCTATATTTATGCAATCAAGTAAGATGTTTAAAAAGAGAAAAACATACCCTTTTTCATCTTGTCATAAATAATGCTGGTAAAAATATAATTCCAATTAATTTGTTTTTTTTAATATTCAAAGTCTTTTATTTTATTATATCACTGTTTTCAAAGATTGGATGAGACTATAAAGTTGAGTTTACATATATCAAGAACAATTGGCTAGGATGATAAGGTGCTGAACTACTGACCATAATATGGTCATGAGTTCAAACTATTCTATTGTAATATCAATGGTCAATGCATTACCTCAACTGGTATCAGTCCGCCTCGTTGACAACAGATTTCACTTCTACTTTGTGTTTGAGTGATTAGTATAGAGAAAATGCATCCAAGAGTAAAATATACACTAGATCCAAATGCGAAGACATGTAGATTTTCAAAATCCCTCTAACCTATGCTACTATAGGAAAATTAATGAAATAAAATGTACATGTCTAGTGGCAATATTCATTCTCTCTATCAGCCACTTATCATAGGATCATAAGTACTATGCAATACTTAGCTAGATAAATCAAAACAAATACAGTAATGTACTTGTTTAAGAGAATAACATAATATATAGCAACTAAACTACACTCAGTCACATTAATTCAACAGTTACTTTTCCAAAACAAATTGAAAACAATGTTTTACATTTCCAACACACAAATTATTGAAGCTAAAAAAATATATATACCCTTGTTTATAATGAATTCATCTATGTTCACTTGAGAAGATTTGCTCTTCGCACTCAGAACATAAACTGACATCTCTTCAGTTGAAAGGGTGACACCTTATCCACCTAGTCATTATGACTCCTCTAAGTGTAATATTTACAGAATGTTAGTTACTTAGTCACACGCAGAAAGAGTGGACAGTAAATAATATGAAGATGCATATTCAAATTAAACTAACTGCTAAGATTTTATACCTAAAATGATACTAGACACTATAAGAACCAATTTAAGACAGAAAAGAGAAACAGGCCCACTAACAGGTATCTATCTATCACTTGCCAGGTGAATGCATTAGTAATTACACTACAGAGTGCCTGCCATTCCCTCTATTTCTCTATATATTCAAATTGTATTCAACAAACTATAGTTCAGTATGCATCAAATAATAATGACTACTATGATTGATTTGGGAAGATTTGATTTTAAAATAAGAATGAAATCTGGACTCACTTGAAGGATTTAGAAGCTGGAGGTTGTGTTGACAGCTTCCTTCTTGGGTGTAGTAAGGCCTGATGATATTTAGCAATACAACAGCGCTGAAATAATAACACATAAATCAAACAACTGAAAGTTTCAGTGAAATTGAAAGGCTTGTCTAAGCAATAAAAACCACATTATATGAAAAATACATTGATGAAACAATCAATAAAAATACACTTAATCAAGAAATGAATACTAAATTTCTCTGTACAAATAATCTATGATAATCATTCAAAGAAAAGAAAAAAAGAAGAAAAAGAAGCTGCCCTAGAAATCAGAAAACGATCAACACAAAATTTAAAAGAATTAAGATTCTGTCCATCAGGGAAACAAGAAGGAAGAGAGTTCCATAAGACAGATGTTCAATAAAAGAAACTACTTGAGTAGAAACACTTCTTACAAGAGGGGACAACAGTGAAAGGATGGGAATTAGTAGAAAGACAAATCACTTGATTAGCAGCCTTAAGAGGAGGAACAAGAGAAGGAAGTTTGACAGAACAACGACCATGGAATAGAGATAAAGAAGCAATGTCCCAGCAATGACAGAGGGGTTGAAGTTTAGCTGCCAAAACAGGACCAACAATGTTAGAAACTTGCTTTTAAGCTTGATCAAGAAGAGAAAGAACACCAGTAGAGGCACCAGCTCAGATGTGACAACAGTATTCCATGCAAGGATAAATAAGAGACTTTCGGAGGAAAGATAATGATAAGTTCGATATAGAGAACCAGTCTTCACAGTGGTTGATTTAGCGATAGATCTAATATAATCATTCCAAATGAGATATTTTAAAAAAGTTCAACCTAAAAGACAAAAATTAGAAGACTCAGGAAGAACAGTATCAGACATAGAAATATCATCAGAGTTCCTGTAACAATTAATGAAAAGAAGTTTAGTTTTTGCAGAGATGAAAGAAACCAACCACAGGTCAAGCTCAAGAGAACCAGCCATTTCCACCTGATCAAACATATCGGACTTCTCATTCAAGCAATAATATAAAGAAGTGTCATCAGCAAAGATAGCAAGGTTAGACATGATTGATATCATCCGGAAGATCATTAATAAAAACTAAGAACAAGATTGGACCAAGAATAGAACCTTGAGGAACACCAAATGAGATGGAGTAAGAATGATGGCCATTTAAACCAACTTTAATGCTACGTTCATCCAGAAAAAAATTCAAGAATGCTAAGGATTCTTCCAGAAATTCCATATGACTTAAGCTTGTGGAGGGGACCAGAATGACAAACCCTGTCAAATGCTTTCGAGATAACAAGGGTGATAATACTTGCCTCACCACATTTACGTAAGGTGCAGTAGAACCGTTCACTTATCACAGAAGATCAGCAGTGGAGTGCAAAGTATGGAAACTGTACTGTTTGTCAGAAAACAGAATGAGTGATTCAAAGTGCAAGACAAGAACCTGATTGATCAAAGACTCAAAGACCTTCGATTTCCAGCAGGCTGAAAAGGAAGACTCAGCTAAACATTTGCTAAAGAATTTAGACAGAACAGAAAAAAGTTCAGAAGAGCACCTTTGCAAAACAATAGGAGAAATATTATAAGTGTCGATTTAGAAGTTATACACAAGTCAGATAAAGGAACATCACCTTGAGAAGGAAAGTCTGGAAGAACATGATCAGATGAATCAAGAGTAGAATTATTGGAAGTCAACTGAACAAGTAATTCTGCTTTATCTTAGAAGTCAGCACTTCATAACCATTGAAGGCATAGTGCTGTCTCTTCTTTCAAGACACTTCATTCAAAATGCCATAATTCATATGGTTGCAAATAGATACCTCAGTTTCTAGGAATAGACTAGATCCTAATCAGAGTGAAATATATCCATCATCCACTTAATACTATAAAGTCTAGGGCTAAGCACTTGGTACAGCTATGACAGGAACAATTGTAGCTTATGGTAGAGAACAACTGTAGCTCATGGTAGACATATATTCTTCTTTATCTTGTCTGCCTAGCAAAAAAGGTTTTATAAAGAAATAAATCCCGCTCATTTTATATTTAAGTAGGTGTCCTACTATCCTAAGCCACTTCTTAATGCCAAAAATTTCCCTTTCTTAAGTGGGATAAGAATCTATAATAAAATTAAATTACTGAAGCGGAGTAGTCTGTCTTAACAGAATGTGGTTTAAACTATGACCTCAAAAACAGATACATCTGACACTTATATTGACCAGTCTTCAAACAGAGTTGTCATTTTACTGAGTTCCTAATAGATAGGTGAAAACGAGTTGTTATAACAAACAATATTTTTATTGTTGTACTTTAACGGTATATCATAATTCCGGGCGTAGTAACTAACTGACATTGTACGTCATACCAGGAATAAGTAATGAATTTATACTAACACAATACTGAGGTCGACTCAATCACTTGTACTCGACTCCTTCTGTATAAGCTATAGTTCTTTTTGGCAAAAGAAACGGATTAATAACGTTGGTGAATCCTATAGTTTCGCATATGAAGTAGAACGAAGGAGCCTCCACGTGGTCGTCCGATCTGCTAGAAATACCAGCCAAATCTACTTCAAAGAAACAGCCTACCCTCTACCGTCTTAACAAATGCAAGGACACATCAGAGTTTTAAAACGCTATAGTCACGGTTGTCATAGACTAAACAAGGAAATAGTATTTCACCGAGCTGGAGGTGATAAAGTGTAACATCATTTGGTGGGATCTATTTATTAAATAAATTTTATGCCATGCTTTTTACAATCGTTGAATTTTTTAGTGGCAAATAAAAAATTACAATAATCGATTGTAAAAGATTATTTTTAATTACATTTTATATATTGTACTTTCGTAAACGTGTCTTGTTCTTAGTGTGTTTTTCACGGTTTTGTGACGAACTTATAAAATTCTTTTCTTCGATAGTTATCGTTTCTAAAATGAGCAAAAACTATTAGCCAATAAGCTTCACCTTGCAACACTCGGTCAATTAAATTTTACACTATTTTTCACAGTTAAAATGAAAATAAAAGGTATATATTTTTATGACACCGATCTTATTTGAGTAAATGTTTTGTAAAATGTCAAAAAAGAATATATAGATTTTCTTCAATAACTCAATAATTTGTTATCTTAATGTGATCAATGCAGTCATCGCCGACTGAGAAAAATAGTATACTCCGAAAGTGAAAAATCAATAATTAATTTAGTAATTTGCTGCTGCCAAAGAGGAAATACTACAGAAAAATCAGTGCTCAGGCCTGGATAAATCTAAATTCTTAATAATATAATTATGCAATGACAGTTAAATATATAAACATGTATGTATATAATGAAGATCACAGAAAGGTGATAAGAAACGAGGATATGAAGGTCGAACTTGGTGAAGGGAAATGTAAACTAAATGAAGAGATAGCGTGGAGTAACAAACTATACAATATTATAAATGTGTCAGGAAATCAATACTGATTCCTTTAAAATAAATTTCAGTCGAAATTCCTACCCTTAATCTTGCAGAAACACCCCGACTTGATTTCCACATCATGCTGGTAACAAGCCACCGACAGGAAGCGACATGGATAGTAGACCGGAAGCTGAGAGTTGTTCCTCTTGAACCTGTTCAGAAGCACTTTTCACAATGGCCTGCGTTAGGCAAGGTATTCGAGGTGAGTCTCTTATTAGGAATTTTTTTTGTTATTGAACACTTCTTATTTATCTTGAATTCTTGGCACTCGTACAGAATCACACTATAGAGCATAAAGAACACTCTTAATGCTTTTCGACACTCGAATGTAGAGGCTTTGTACATAACATGTATTATAATCAATCAATCTTTGAATGCAACTGCGCTAAGGTTGTTGATAAAAGTTATAAGCTGATGTCATGTATGTAAATATTTAAAGATCAAAGTCAACAGTGTGATATATGGAGCAATTTCACTGATTATGTCTGCACCATCGGGCCTCACAATAATTCCTCTAATCAAAGATTAAGTGTCAATCAGATTCAATAGAAATGTGAAATAGGATCACGAAGGATCATAAATTTGATCACAGTTCTGTCGTGGTGTGTAGGTGGAATATTTTTTACTTGCGCAGTTTTGTTGTAATCCCTTTTAAAATTAATATATCACAAATATTGAAAGAAAACTATTTATACGTCCTCCATGCTCGTGCCCTCTGGTGTTGTTTAGTTGCAAGTTGGCTATGATTAATGGCATTCTAACCCTGGCTATCTTTAGTCGACTTTACCTGTCAATGATATATAGTAACTGATGTTACTGTGAATCCCTACTTTTAACAACAGCACAAGAACTAACAGAAGACTTGAACAAAAAGATCAGTATGGATGTAATAGTTGTAGATTTTACAAAAGCTTTCGATACTGTAAACACTACAGAATCAACAATGAGACTTCAGCATGGATAGAGGCCTGGTTAAGTAGCAGAGTGCTACAAGTAAATCAATAGTAATCCCTATACTATCGGGAGTAACACAGGGTTCTGTTCTAGGACCCTTGCTATTTATGTTATACATAAATGTCTTGCCTGAAGTAATCACCTCTTTGTTCAGACTTTTTACAGATGACAACCTGATGTATAGACCTATAAATATCAACACTAATTCTCATTCTCTATAGCAAAATCTATCATCATTAGAAGTGTGGGTCAGTATATATGGCAAATGAAACTCAATAACTCCAAATGTGTAGTGGTGACGGTTGACCTCTTCGAACATGATTACCCATACCAGCCCAATAATATGCACCTAAATACAGTTAGTTAATTTCAATATCTTGGTATCATGATCACCCACAACCTAAGTTTTGACTTACATATTACCTTAGCAATACAAAAAATGCAATAAAACCTTACACATGCTCATGAGGTCCCTCAGAAAAACCACAACTAAAACTAAGATCTTGGCATACAAAATCATTTGCAAACATATTATAGATAATTCTAGGCCTGTATTGAACCTATGTACGAAGAAAAACATCAATACAGAGAAAGGCCTTCAGATGAGTACACCACATACCTAGACATGAGCACATTAGTGACAGAATGGAGGCTGAAGGGTTCATGCCCTTGGAAATGAGGAGACATACAAAAGACTTTATCACTATGTACAAAGTCTTACAGAGTGCACTAATTGTAGATCATAAATACTGGAAACATAATGTGGTGTATAACACCAGAATTAGTGTCTTAAGGGGCACAGTAAGCACTGACATCAAAAACCATTCATACTTTAATCACATGCTTAATAGCATCCCTAATAGTAACACACATCCTCCTCGACCAAACACTGACTAAAGGTAACATGCAACTAAAACATCTGCAAACTCTTGAGCTACAACTGGTAACAACCTCTTCCACAGAAACCTGGCAATCAGGAAGTTAAACTGAGTAGTGAGCAGAAGATGCACACTAGAGACTAACGTATTCCTATAAGGCATCCTAGATGCAAATGAAATTACAATAGAATTTATAAAATTTGACCTTCTGTCTAATCAAAAGAAACAAATTGTTATAATTCTTCTAAAATGTTTTATCTACTGAATTTGACAGGTCTTGAAAAAATGCTTTCTAGCATGAATAGTAGTAGCTTGCTGTGGTTAGGTATTGACTAGACAATCCTATAAACAAAGAGTGGGATGTCTGAGTAGGGGTTTAGTTTGGAAATAAGAATGAGATGGCAGGGTGGAGTTGAAGAGTCAATAGGTTGGTCGGGGATAGGAATAGGTGATGGGACTAGATAGTGTAAACTCTATTACCAGCAGTGTTAGTATGGATGGAGTGAGATAGTCAGGAGGACTTGTGTATATTGAAGTCTCCAAAGATAATGATTTTAAGAAAAGTTTAGTTTTGGATGTCCTCAATGCAAGGTGAGTGGATTGTGCAACTGCTGTTGTTTGTAAGAGCAAAGGCAGCAGATAAACTTTCAGGAATGAGGAATAGGGTGACTTTCAACCAAAGTAGCCGAAAGTCTTTATTGTTAATGTTCAGATGAAAGAAAGGTGTCGATTCCTATAAAAGTACAGATTTTGGAGGTAGGTTATTGTTGAAGGACCTAGTAAGTTGAGGTAGGTCAAAAATACAGGGTAAAAAATTTGTTTCAGCTAGAAAGAGCCTGTGTGGTTTGCATGTTAGTAGAAGGCAATTGTTATTGCCATGGTTGAAATGGAGACCACAGATGTTTGCATTAAAAAAAAGGAAACTTGTCCAGCAGATTTGTTTCTTATAGCATTTCCTGACACATTAAAATCATCATAACTGCCTAAGTTATTAGGAGTACCAAATTGATAATAGCTTGTATTCATTCCATTAGTAGCACTGCTGTGTCACTAGCAGACACTTAACACTCACTGGCGTAGTTCTCTTAACTTTACCCAGGTACCATGAAATGTGATTGTTATAAACAACTAGAATGCTGTATATTTAATAAGTAATTTGTTAGCTTATATCAATAAGATAAAATCTTCCCTTAGGCAACTAGGGAATACATGTATACTAACATTTGTTATTATTCATGGAAAGGGCAGCATTGAACAAAATGCCTTTTAGTTTTAGTTACATTCTGAGTTTAAATCCCACCAAAGTCAATATGACTCATCCTTCCAGAGTCGATAAAATAAGGACTTTTGTCAATACACAAAAATGTTAGCCTTTGTGCCCATCTAAGAGATCAATTATGACCTACAAAATAGCAAAAAAACATTGCTCCAATTAAATATATAGAGTCATCATTTTGTCAGCTAAATTTTAACCACTACATATGTTAATTGCTGAACTATCTACATTAAACAATATGTTATTTGTATTAAATATAATAGTGTTATCTTTAATCATTACTTTTTTTTCATGTGTATTTTTTATTTATTTTTTTTTTAATAGTTTTATCAGCTGCTACCCAATATGCTGCAAAATCTGTATATTCACCTGCATCTTTATCAAGCATAATTTCTACTGTGCCATCAAAGCCACTTCTGCAACCATTCAACAACCAAAAATCATTTATGTCTCTCAGATCATTTGTTTCTGTCTGCCAGTCAACACAAATCCATAGATTTATAGGGTATAGTGGACTAAATCAGTAAGTATGTAATATCTCTGAATGTTTATATAAAGTCTGTATTGTTTCTTTTTTTCTTTTTTTTTTCTTATGTAATGAGTTAATTTGTGAGGCAGGTCAAAAACTTGTTTTTCCATTTCGCTTAATAAGTGGAAAATAAGGAAACTAGTATGTTTATTGTTTCAATGTTTCCGATAATTTTCGTAGTTTATTTACTTTTTGATGTATTAAATCAACTTTATTCATGTTAATACTCATCATATAGTGTAGTGCACCTGAGCACTGTATACAATAACCTCATTATTATATGTATGACTGAGATGGTTAACATCTCTCATTTGCAATGTCTATATTTTGTGGCAGACACACAAAACTGTTTTTCACCCTATGAGTTCCAACTTCAATTAGGGAGACTTGGAGTGATGGTAACCAGGAATGTGGCACAGTGAATCCAGTCTTTGGTGACACAACAATACTGCAAATAATAGTAATTATTATTGTCATTGGGTTTCTGCTAGAGTCAACTTTGCCTTTCATCCATCTGGGGTCGATAAACAAGGTACCAGTCAAGTACTGGGGTCGATTTAATCGACTTACTCCTCCCCTAAAATTCTGGCCTTGTGCCAATAGTAGAAAGAATTATTACTATTATGTTCATATGTCCATAGGCGTAGGCATGGATGTGTAGTAAGAAGTTCACTTCATAACCTCAACCTCATGGTCCCAGGTTCTATCCCACTGTGGCACCTTGGGCAAGTGTCTTATACTATAGTGTCGGGCCAACCAATGCCTTGTGAGTGAAACTGGAAAATGGATACTGTATAGAAGCCTGTCATATATCATCATCATCGCTTTTTACGTCCGTTTTTCCATGCTAGCATGGGTTGGACGGAGAGAGTTATTGAGGCAG
>JAOPJM010413507.1:0-11291 GCA_027124095.1 Muusoctopus leioderma | reverse complement strand
ATGATGATGATGATGATATATATATATATATATATATATATATATATATACACAATGGGCTTCCGCACAGTTTCTGTCTACCAAATTCACTCACAAGGCATTGGTCAGACCGGGGCTATAGTAGAACACACTTGCCCGAGGTGCCACGCAGTGGAACTGATCCCAAAACCACGTGGTTGCGAAGCGAACTTCTTAACCACACAGTCATGCCTGTTAGGGTCAGTAACAATGAGAGATGAATAAAAGAATTGAATGACTTTGCAATAGTGGCTGAAACCATTGATAGAGATTTAAATCATAGAGAGGGTTGAATATTTGGTATAACACTGAGCGAAATAAATAGCCATGTTGTCTACCATAGGAGCCTTGACAGTATCTCAGTATGCTGTCATCATTGCAAACATTGGGCACAATGATTCCCTTCTTTGACAGGTAAACTGAAACCAAATCGTGAGTTCAGATGCAAAATTATGTTTTAGAAATATCTTTCTTTAAAGTGCCTCAATTCAAAAGCATTGGTCTGGGCTATTAATCCCTTCTGCTTCTAGAGTTTTCTAAATGGTACTCTTTTTAGTGTTATCTGAACAGGAATTAGGGCTGCTTATAAAAACTTCCATGCACTGCTTCCTATTCTGATAAACTATCAGCCACTACATGATTGCTCGACCTGATAGAAATAGTAGCCAAATCTCCCTCAAATCAGACCCCACCATCTGAAACAAATGACACAGATAATGTAGTCCTAGATACCTCTAAAACGATGGGATAGCCATGGCTGGAATGCTTTTGATCATAGGTCTGCTCACTCCTGATTGACCCAGGGCTAAACAGCAACAACTGTTGGATATTTTTGTGCGTGCTACAACACTTAAAATCCCCACTTCACTCAATATTACAGGGTTATGATTACATGTTGTTATACTTTGGGAGGGTCATATCACCATTATTATATAACCTCCAACTGAGGTTTAAAATCATTGAAAAAGCTACAGTAGTGTAGCAAAAAGTTTGAAGAATTTTGAAAAAAAACTAAACAAGTGGACAACTACCAGTGCGTGTGATTATATAATATATGGTGATATGACCCTCCAAAAGTATAACAATATCGGTTAAAACACATGGTTTCACATAAAACATCTTGCAAAATAAATACAAAAATGAAATATGCTTACATGGTTCCCTGTAAAACTCTCAGTCAGAGAGTTACGAGACTGCTTTTCTCTGTTTCATGACAGTAGAATGTCTGACAGCAAAGATTTTGGTTAAATACTGTTGTTGTTGTTGTTGTTTAGCCCACCCCAACCATGGTAAGCTCTGATTGAGTAGACCTATGATCAAAGACATTCCAGCCATGGCCATCCTATCTGTTAAACAATGAATAACAACGCTCTCAAACTACATTACACAGAACTACATTAACTTTTTATGTCATTACTGTTAATTCAAACAATAAGAAAAACAAAAGCCATATTGTTAAACATAAGCAAATATATTTATAGAGAAAACAACAATGTCTGACCCAGCATTCTTTTCTTTTTCCCTTAAGGGAGGCAATTAGGGATGAATTGTCTGCCATCAGCTATTAACACTATCTGTTTGAATATCTAGGCATACATTATCCAATGTGCTCTTTTTAAAGACAATTTGGCTGCCAGTTCTAGCAGGTCGTGTGACCATGTAGTGGCTTCTTCATTTGTTTAATCACCTACAGCATATGAATGAATACAGGTGGCCAAAGAAGGCATACAGGTTCTATTTAAATACATTGGGATATCAGATAAGATATTTGATCAGGTTGGGGGTGGTGGTCAGCTGTGATATGAAGCACCTTGATAATTTTATGGATTGATAGAGGAGGAGAGTATATCATCCATGTTGGCTTGATTTTAATTATTTCCAACCTTCTTGCATTGGGAACAAAAGCTGAAAAACTGCTGCTAGTTTAATTGTAATTATGCTAGTGAAAGGCTTTGCTAAGTTAGTGATATTGATATGGTTGATCTTCAGTTTGTACATCTGTATGCCAACATCTGCAGGATAAAGATGGCCAGGAAGTGAGTTCCAGAGCATTGCAGTTCTGTGGAGGAAGGATTAGCTGGAGTGTTCAGAGTTGGGTATGGGAGGTAAGAGCCAGTAGGGATGATGGATATGTCAAGTGGACCTGGGCAGAGGGGGTACACAGCTAGTTTGTTCAGAGGAGTAGAGGTCGTTCTTGTTGCAGTAAAAGAATCAGAGAGAAGAAACAGTGCATCCGTGAGCGTATTAATGAGTGAATCTTTACCAGTCAGCTGAATGGCCCTTTTTGGGGATGTGATCTAGGATGTTAGTGTGAGTAGCAATATAACAAGCAGTACTCCATTGTGGGTCTTCTTGAGTTTTGTAGGGATTATCAATTGACCAGGTCTGAAGTATTTTCTGGTTCTGAAAAGAAAATTTCGTCTTTCTTGTTAAAGTCTAGTTTTCAGTTAACATATTAGAATATTACATTAAATATTGTTGATAAAATTCGAATTCCAGTGTGTTGTGGAAAAAAAATTTGTTTTTCTTTTATCAATAGCCTTTTCTTTTTAGTGTCAATGCCACTTTGTGTGTGTACTTTCTAAATAGACAAGCGAGTTACAGGCGCATTTATTTTTTTTCACTTCTTTCTTTTCTTTTTCTCTCTTTATATTCTTCTGGTTTAAAATGAAAAATATTTACTTAAATAGATTGATTAACCAATGGACTACCTACTATACCAGGGGTGGTCAAACTTGCTTAATGTAAGAGCCATATACAATAAACTTTAGATGTTCGAGAGCCACAATATATGAATTAAATTTACACACACATTTTTTTAGAAACATTTTATATACATATTAAGAAATACATGTATGCAACAATATTTATTCATGTATGCAGTTTTTTAAACTGTTAATTTGTATTAGTTTCAGTAATCTCAAAGTATACGTATATACCAAATGTTTTCAAAATCTTGACTGATGATTGTTTTAATTATATTGAGCGTATTTAATACAGTAACAAACTATGGGAACATCTAAGAAAAACGTGCAAATTTGCATTTCACTAACAAAATTAGGCTGCCACAAATAAAACTCAAAGGGTAAAAAAAAAAGAGACTTTTAATGATATTTATTTGTCTTAGTAAATATCTGGTCAAAACATAGAGAAAAATATGTAAAAAAAGCAAACCAATAAAATTAGATATTTTAATCAGATATCACCTTATAAAATTACAGTCTTCTCGTAATATTTTAATGACAAACAGACAATGCTACAAATATCAGGTTATTAAAGCCGCTATTTACTGCTCTTAAATATTTTTACTAACCATGAACATTAAACTTATGTTTGAAACCAGTGGGGTCTCAGTTCATACCCAGTAAGCAATTATAAAGCCGGAATTTTTTTCTTATTTACCTTTTATATTAACTGTGATGAAAAATAGCTCAGCCAACATATTTCCACGAGCTGTATATTAAAGGTCAAAAAGCCACATGTGACTCGCGAGACGCGGTTTGGCCACACCTGTACTATACCACTGCTCTGTGCTGGTGATGTACAAATATACTGAAACAAGCTTGTGAACGGATATGGAACTGCTAGGAAATAGTAAATATTATGTATAAACATTGTAGCATTTTGAGTCACTTACTTATAATAATAACTATAAGGAAAAAGAAAATAAATGTTCATATACTTTCCTCCCTTACACGAAAAATAGATGAACCAAGTTTTCTTACTAATCAAAATATGTTTAATTATGTATCAGAAGATAGTTTGCTCTTTTTCTTATACTCATGATTAAACCAAAGAGAAAAAGATCTATATACAACTTATGTGTGTTCATCTCAAATAGAGTTGGAACAAATGTTTAAGAAAATATACCAAATTATCAATAATTTAAAATTCAAATAAATTTTTAAATTTTTAAAGAATTTTATTTTAATTTTTAAATTTTTTAAATAAATTTTTAAATAAATTTGTAAATTTTTAATTAATGATAAACTAAACCAAAAATGAAGTATAAGGAAAAAAATTATCCAATATTTGGGTAGGACCTTGAATCAGAAGAATTGGAGCAAGATGTCTTTTCATATTGTAGTGATTGTCTTTGTAAATGATAATATATTGATTTACAGAAATGAGTACAATACTTGGCTAACTAAACTATTATACAGATCGATCGGAAGATCGTAGCAGATCTTCCTAATCAAACCAAGGAAACTATGTTTCCGTTAGTTTTTCCATTGCTGAATACTACCTGTCAGTCGCAGTTCCTGACAGAAGTGTCATGGTATTTTCCGGTGACTACTCATTTTCAGCTGAGAGGACTGAAGCAACATGAAATGAAGTACCTTGCTCAGGGACACAACGCTCCACCCAGTTTGGGAATCAAAACACCCTACCCACTAGGCCACGCATCTTCACTAACTAAACATTGCTTAAAAAAAAAAATAGAGTTATATCAAACTAAACGAGCCAAAGAGAGAGAGAGAGAGAGAGAGAGAGAGAGCCTCTGTGATTAATCAACCTGTTAGAAATATCATCCAAATCATCTCAAATTCACACCCCAACCATCTTTAAAAAAAACAACAACAAAAAGAAGGACTCATTGGATAATGTAGTCCTAGATATATTATGTCTGGAAAAAGATGGGATGGTCGTGACGAGAATGCCTTTGATCATAGGTCTACTCAATCAGGGCTGACTTGGGTCTAGACAACAATATATCAATGTAGAAACATTTCAATTTTAATTTATCTATGTTGATGCAGATACAGTGGCAATAATAGTAGTTGGAATAGTTGTAGAAGAAATGACTTCCCAAGGTACCATTTTTTAAATATAGAAAGTATTTACAATATTTTTTCTCTGTCACTCTCTCTCTCTTTCTTTCTCTCTCTCTCTGTTTATGTTTCTTTTGTTTTTTTCCACTATAATTTTCTATTTTGAAAAACATTATTTTAAAAAAATCTAGTCTCATGCAGTGCAAACTTAAGAATAAACCTTTGCCGAGACAATATTTTTGCTCTGTGTTTATAGCTTCAGGCATTTAAAAAAAAAAAAAAATCTGAAATATCAAATATCTATTAATATTTAAATAGTTCAGTTATATTGTCATTCTGAAATTTTCGAGACCTAGCTGAATGCTAAAGATTTCTTCGAATGTGCTATAGAAGTTTTTTTTTAATATTCAATATTGGTTACTTTATAGATAATAATTTAAAAAAGCTATATATTAATGTTATTTTATATTATTGTAACTCAGCCATCAGTTTAGATATGCAGCTAAATAGAAAAGGAAAAAAAAAAACTTTCTTTTTTTCACAACTTCCATTAAATATGAAATTAATTAGTCATTTTTTTATAACTAGGGAATTTAGAATATGTTGTTCATTCATTGTTCAGCATTTTTACATCTGTGTTTCCATGCTGGTATGGGTGGACGGAGATTTTTTTGAAGCAGTATTTTACAGCCGGATACTCTTCCTGACAACAACCATACATATTTTTTAAAGTATAGGGATTATACAACCGATCCTCACCTGCCGAATCACCAAGTGGACAGACCTATTGTCTATGTAGAATGTAAATAAATGTCACTTGGCTGCCTAAGTGATATGCCATGAGGGCAAGCAGTGACAAGCACACACACACACATACAACAGGCTTCTGCTCAGTTTCCATCTACCAATTTCCCTCACAAGGCATTGGTCAGCCTGAGGCTATAGTAGAAGACACTTGCCCAAGGTGCCACAGAGTTAGATAGAGCCCCAAACCACGTGGTTATGAAACAAACTTCTTAACCACACAGCCATGCTTGCACCTTGTGATTTTAACAATGAATTGCTGAGAATGATATATTTAATAATTAACAAATATATATTGTTCCATACCCATACAAACATTTTTCTCAACAGAAAATATCTGTTGAATATATACATGATCATTTACATTGTTTAATAGGAATTAAGTAACAACTATATTCTATAACGTAGAAGCAAAATAGGCAAGTGGATAATGAAATGGATCACTAACCTATTAGTCTTGAGTTCAAACACACTGCAGTGTATTTCTGAGCAGTATGTGCTTTAACTTGGGTAGTAGACCTAACAAGCTGCCTAGTTTAACACTACCATCTGATCATTCGGTGTTTTTAACAGAGTTTGCTCTGTTGCAAGCATGAGAACCATGCCTCTGGTTTGGGTATAATGCAGTCTCTGAACACACTTCTGACTACATCGTTCCTTCCATAGTATAACGGCTTGTCAGAGGGTACAGGTGAAAAGGTTTCCCAGTAGACTCACTGCCAGATAGGGCAAGGGCTTGAACCTGTGGGATGTTGCTCTCTGTCAGCTGGTGCATAATCCCATATCCTTTTCTCCACGAGTTTGTGCTGGTGCTGCAGCAAGCACAGGATTTTGTGAGGGTATTGTGGTTACTGACTTCCAGCTTGGCTGCTTATTCCTAACTCATCTCTGCATTGTTGTGCATTGTCCAACCCATGCCAGCATTGAAACAAATGATGTGTTTGTACTGTCTTAGAATCCACTCTCCCCACCACTCACCACTGTATAGCAAGCAACAAAGGTAAGCAACAAAGGCTTCCAGTTTCTCTGACCCAATGTCTCTCTTCCTTATTCCTCTAATTTCATCTGCTGTATTTACTATTCTCTGAAACCCTCCAACCAGCAGCAGCAATTGTTTGACTATTTCTTGTACTGCAGTGAGGACGTCTACCTCACCTCAATCATCCTTGGTCACGTCAATGCACAAAACTCAATTTGGTTCTTGCACTCTTCAATACACAAAACTCATCTTGGCTTTTACTATGCTGCTAGCACAGAGGCTCAACTGTCTGCATAGTTAGTATCCTTGACTAACACTCCAGATACGTTGACCTCTTTCTCACCTCCAAACCTACCCTTTATTCAATCATCACCAACTCTGCAACCATTGGATCATCTGAATGCTGCCTAATTAAAGCAACAGACTTCACATCTTTCTCATCCCTGCCCTCTGGTATTTCAAACCAGCTCATTGATCAGAACTCCACCAGTTTTCTGCTAACTACTGCTAGCAGTAAATCTGCTTCACTCTTGACCCATCTGTGACAGTTAAGGGGGTAACTGAAAACATCCTATGTATGTGCCGCCACATCCCCCATACAACCAAAGTCCACAACCTCAAAACCTAACTACACTGTAGCAGTACAAGTGAAGAATACTGACTATAACACCTGGTGGTAATCACCAAAAGTAAAGGCTTACTTAAGCCTTGTAGAGATCCAGCAACTGGCTCTAAAGAGGAATTCTAGTCTTTGTGATGTGGTTTTGGCAATATCACATATGAGGCATTGCTATGAGAGATAAACAGAGATTGTAAGGATTAGCATTTGTAGAAATTTTAAAGGTTTTATTTGTGTGTTGTTCAGGGGGTAGTAGAGAGGGTAAGCTACAAGACTGTTTCCTTGATGTGTTGTGATTGCACCTTTGTGATGTTGAAAGAGACAACGTTATCATGTCCCCATTGAAGAATGCTCTCGAAATAACTGTTTGGGGAAGCATTATATATCTGGTGTGCATATGGATGACGCCTGTGTTTGGAAGGTTAAGGAGGAGTGAAGGGTGGTATCATCTACTTAGGAGAGTGTGTTGTTACAGGGGTCAGCAATTAGGTCATTGATGTACAGAAGGAAGAGTCTCTGATAAAATATGGGTTAGAATGACACATATTACAATAGTGTGATCTGACAAAAAGCTTCCGTTCCAAGAAATGAGATGGATTGTGACCATAGGTAAGCAACTTAGGTAGGAGGTTCTCATGCCAGACAGAGTCGAAGGCTTTGCTGAAGTTAAATGCAACAACTTCGCTTTCACTAAAGTTCTCAAGGATGAGGGATCACTGCTGAATGATGTACAAGAAGTAAGTCTCTGATAGATCTTGCTCTATGGAAGTCATACTGGTTGGTGACTTCCTTCCGGTGTTGTAGATGGTGCTCTTTGCCTGTATCGTTGCAGCACAACTGCGGGTAAACCACTTGGTGGGGTTTGGGTTGATGAATTTTGGTTGTTTGAGAGATGTAAAGGGACATGCCTAGGAAGATGGTTTTGGTCACTGGCTTAGTTGTCTCAGGTGGGTCAGGGGTGAAACACATTTGGTAACAGGATCAGTTGTCATAGGACTCGTGGAGCTCTGAGCAGTTATATGTTTTAAAGTACCAGTAGGAAGTTATAAGGTGTTGCCTTCATTAGGCAGTGTTCAGGTGAATTTCATTTTTAAATGCTATAGATTTTTATATTCAAATATATGTAAATTTATTCGAAGTTCTATGTTGTCCAAATATATATATCACTATAGTTTAGCTGTGGGTGCATGTGCATTGGCATCCATGTATGAGTGTCTTTACAGGTTTTTGTGTATAATTGTCCATTATATTTTAGAGTTCATTTGATTTGTTAAACTCCTGTCATTTACTACAATCTGGTTTAGATCACAAGGAAGCTAATGCAACTGAGAATGAAAAAGTCACCTATAGACAGAAAAAAAAACAAATAATCTCAACATTGTTTTCAATTACCATATGACTAGCTGTCATTTTAGATTAGAACAAAAATACTGACAATGTGATGAACATTTTGATTTCTTTCATACTTTACAATCTACATGTTCAGGGAATTATAAAGCAAGAATGTTTAGATGAATTAAGTTCAATTTTGAATGGTATTAAATATTTTAAAAGTATATTTGTTGCTGAAATTACACAACATAAGTATTTTAATTTTGCACTTTGCAAACCCTTTTTATAAGTATTAAAAAGTAAATTAGGCATTCATTGTATATTTTCAAACTGAAAATTTATTTTATGAAGTAATTTTCTTTAAAAACATGAAAAACAAAATAACACTTTTTTTTTACTGCTTAGCCTGGAGGGAAAGCAGTGCCCATCACTCTTTTTCAGGGCCTCCGAGATTGGTGGGAGGGTGGAAGGTATCCTCGCACCGAAGATCTGGCCCGAATGCTTGCAACAGAATGGACTCCACTAAAGGCACCCAAGGGCCAGGTGGTGGTGTTAAACCGGGCGACGGATTAAGTTTACCACCCAAGTAGGCCACAGCGGGATTTGAACTCAGAACACAAAGAGCCAGAATAAATACCACAAGGCATCTCGTCCAACACTCTAATGATTTTGCCAGTCAACCACCCTAGACTTGTACTTTATTTATCTACCCTGAAAGGATGAAAGACAAAGTTGACCTCAGCAGAATTTGAACTGAGAGTGTAATGAGCCAGAATGAATACTGCAAGGTATTCTGTCTGATGTGCTTATGACTCTGCCAATCTGCCACCTATTTGAAGTAAAGGGATGCACAAAAAGGTCATTTGTTCATAAAGCACTAACTTTAAACTATTATTTATAGTAATGTAAGATGTGCTCATATTTATGTTTCTGAAAGATCGCACAGTGAGGAAACTCTGCTATATCTGGTCACCCGATCATTCTATGTCATTTCACTCGCCAAATAATGTTACACCAACTATGGATGGCCATGTGTGACACTCAAATCACTTTCCTAAGCATGCAAGATACATAGTTATTTGAAACTATTTCGAGAAAACTAACAATAATCTACTGTAATTAATGAAGCCAAGTCAGCTGAAGTCAATGCCCTTCCACACACTGCCATGACTATCATGGTCTATTTTTGCCTTACAGATCTCAGAATTGCTTTTCTTTTCAAACTGTCAACAGAACTTCTGTAATCTGTTTATAGTTTATTATTTGAGGATGAGGCTGATCTTTCCTAAAAGTAATGTATTCAATATATTCAATACAAAAATATAGAAGTGTAATGATGTGTAGCAGTGAAAACTAGGCAATAAAATTGAGAGTATAAAAAAAGAACAAATTATGGTATTGTTGATAGGAATTTTAGAAAGGCATGGCTGTGTGGTTAAGAAGTTCACTTCATAACCACGGGGTTCTGGGATCTATCCCACTGCGTGGCACCTTGGGCTAGTGTCTTCTACTATAACCTCAGGCCGAACAATGCCTTGTGAGTGAAATTGGTAGACAGAAACTGAATAGAAGCCTGTCGCATATACGTATGTGTATATATGTATGTGTGTGTATATGTATATATATATATATGTGTGTGTGTGTGTGTGCATGTGCATGTGTGTCTCCAAGGAGTTTTCATTGTTAGCACCGCTTGGTCTACTGGTGCATGTTGCTAATGTTCCGCGTAAACAATATGCCCGCAGCTTTAGCATTTCAATCAGTGAACGATCAGGGAAGAGCTACCTTACGTATAAGTTCCTTATAAGGTATTTATAAGTAAGGGTTGGCAACAGGAAGGGCATTCGGCCATAGAATACTGCTACAATAAATCTCATCCAACTTGTGCCAGTATGGAAAAGCAGACGTAAGTATGATGATGATGATGATGATGATGATGAATGAGTCATCATACCTATGTATATTTCTATGAATACAGCTAGAGTTTATTTTAAAATATATATGCTTAGTATTGTTGAGAGAGAGAAAGAGGTGTGCTGTGGTGGTGGTGGTGGTGGTTGTGGGTGGGGGTTCACACTGAAAGAATTCTGTTATGAAATTAATGTTACATTCTTTTTGAAATATGTTGTCACTACTATACTGCACCCATTGTTGATTGATTGCTCTCCAGTGCAATAATTATTGTTGGAACTTACTTTAATATTTGTTTTCTGAATAGCATTGTATATTGTATCTGAAGATAACTACTACAAGGATATAAATTATAAAACTTCAAAATGTATGATAAGTTAAAAGAAAAAAATCTAGAAATAAGGTTTATTACCGACTTGAGTTTTTCATAGGCTCATAACCTTATTGGAAGGACACGAAATAGCTGGAGAGTGGAATTTGGTAGATGGAAATTGTGTGGAAGCCCTTCATATATATATATATATACACACACACACACACTTACATATATATATATATATACCATCCCTACCCACCCACTATCATAATCACACTTCTCACCACTGTCTCTATACCATCAAAACATGGTGGCTCTGGACTTACCCATACTCACCTGTGATCCTCTACCTTTCATACTCACCTGTAATCCCCTACCTCTATCTCTCCCCATCTTCCACCTAACTGTCCGTCCTGTCTCCTAGTAGACCAAGACTTATTCATACACACCTATCACCCTCCACGACTTATTCATACGCACCTATCACCCTCCACCTTTACCCACCTATCACCCCCCTACCACCACCACCAACTTCCTGTC
>JAOPJM010413302.1:0-11292 GCA_027124095.1 Muusoctopus leioderma | reverse complement strand
ATAGATATATATAGATATATATAGATATATATATATATAGATATTTGGATGTCCCCCAAAGATAACAAGAAATCCTTCCATTCACAGTAACCTAGGCTCTACAGAGCACTACAGAAACTTACACATAACCGAATACATCAATTCTATGAGACCTTTCTTACTGTGACTTAAATCATTGCACTTCATTGAAACAAACCTTTATATCTATACTTTTCTATTTCTTCATATTATTCCTTTGACCTAACACCTTTACACACTTTTCTACATTAACCATTTTCTGTTTCTTGTCTCTGCACCCAGCCCACAGATATGATAATATATATGTCAAGCCTCCTAGAACCTTTGTTTACTTACTCTTCTCCTTTTCTTCATCTTCTTTGTCTATTTTTTCCTCTCCTCTTCCTCTCTTTCTCCTCATTCTTTTATTTCCTTCTAACTTCCCCTCCCTTTTATATCCTCCTTCTTCCCCTCCACTTCCTTCCTCTCATTCTTATTTCCCTCCTCCTCCTCATCCCTTCCCTCTTCCTCTTTACCTCTTCTTTCTCTTCACCTCTTCTTTCTCTTCCCTCTTAGTTAGACATGGCCTGGGCCAATACTGGCCGAAACATATCTAAGATATTTTAAGTTATATATATATGTATATATGTATGTATGTATGCATGCATGCATGCATGCATACATACATGCATACTTACATACATACATACATACATATGCCTGTATGTGCGTGTGAATGTAATATAAATGTATATATATATGTTTATATATGTGTGTGTGTATGTGTATGTATATATATCTATGTGTGAGTGTGTATATATATATATTTATATATATATATATATATATGATTGTGACGTCTCGGCTTGTTAGCCTCCAGGCTTAAGAAGAAGAGACACGACCATGAAACTGCAGTAAGGCTTGATTAATACTCTGTTGATTTGCTCTTTCAATAATAATAATATAGCTCTTTTATTAATAATAAAATAGAGCACTCTACAAACTTGTTTTGTTTACAAACTCTCAGCGTAACTATATATATATATATGTATAATATATCTTACATACACATTTTTTGTTCATTTACTAGTGTGTGAGTAGCATATATATATATATATATATATATATACTGAAATCTAGTTCTTTAGTTCTTCCGTTTAGTTTAGACATCATAGCCAAGGTCATGCTGGAGCACCACCATAAACAAACGAGAACATATAAGTATATTCTTCCCTTCGCCAGCCACCGGCTGAAGCGTTATAGCGCAATTTTGGTACTAAACAGTGGAATCGCTGGCTTCGGTGACCAGTGAAAATTTAAAACAATTTTTCACTAGGGAATATGCGAGGGACGAGACAGTAACGTAGAAAAAAATAGTAAGGGTTTACCGTTTACGTATTTTTCATATGTGACCCTATATATCTCTCTACCCAACTCTTTCTCTCTGTCCTTTTTTATCTCTATTCTTTCTCTCTCCTTCCTGTTGCCTCACTCTCTCTTCCCTCGCTTTGTCCCCTTCTTCTATCGCTTTTATGTTTCAGCAACTCTTCTGCATTATCCTCTCGCCTATCCCACTCCTTCCCTTTCTCTCTTCTTGATACTGACCGCTTGTCTCTGTTCCCCCACTCCTTCCCAGAGCTCAACTCTGTTCTTGTATACTGTCTTCTGGGTGCTGACTTTCTCACGCACCCCATCGTTTTTTCTCGCTCCCTACCACTCCTGTCTCTGTGTTTTTGTTCGAAGGGCTATGTCCGAACTTAATTACAATTTCACTCCATTATCGTTACTTTTTTAACCTTTGTTCTGTTTTGTCTCGTACCCATCGAAAAACAACTTTTACTCTGGCGTCTACAACCCTTAGTATTTAGTACTGTTGTGTTTGCAGAAGAGTGTTTCGTTTGATTCACTTCTGCCACATTCCTGGCAATAACCTCTGTTAATTCACCAATACAGACAATCTTTCCTTTAACTTCAACCTCAGTATATGAAGATAGCGCCACTGAGCGGTGACAACTGCTTCAACCAACGAATGCATAAGTTTCCCACCTGTAATTTATTGCTTCACATCTACATTTGGTAAAAGTGATCTCTAAAGTATTGTCAAATAGGTTAATAGAACATTTGAGGGACAAAAATATAATCATCATCACTTAAGAGAATTAGAAATAATTATTCGCTGAGGAAAAGAGCTTTGTCGATGACCAATACTTATTTAATTATTCCGGCAAGTAGGGGAGGAAACTCCAGTCATGTTTCTGTTGTATTAGATCTCCTCAGAGATTTATAGACTTCACCGAATTTGCCATACGTACTAGTGAGAGAATCACTAAGCAGATGTTCAATATTGTACACATGCAATCAAAACATGTCGGTGGTTGTCTCCCGTACTTGCCAGAATAATTACAATAACGTTCCATTCCGAGACCTTAACTCTTAATGGAGTCGTGGGGGGGGGGCGTAGTAACATACGGCGTTTCTTGGGCATTTATTTAAACCTTGTGGTGTCCATCACCTCTCCAGGCCTGACCACAGCCGATTTCATTTAGAGAGAGAGAGAGAGGAAGAAACTACCCCAGTACTGGACTGGTACTTTATTTATCGACCCTGAAGGGATGAAAGGCAAAAATGACCTCGGCAGGATTTGTACTCAGAGCACAGAAAACCGGAACGAATACTGTAAAGCATTCTAACCGACGCTCTAACGACTCTGCTAATTCATCACCTTTACAATAACATTGGTCATTGACTAATATTGTCATTTCATCATCACATAATCATTTATAATTAGCCTCTTAACACTCGCAGCATTAAATATAGTAACACTAACTTGACTAATGCTTTTGGCGTCCATAATTCATTTCTCTCAGTAATTTATTTGTTAACTAACCAGTTGAAATATCGTGTTATCTAGTGGTCAATAACATTTCATGAGAACGGTCAATGATTTTGGGTCGTTGCGAACTTTCTTGAAGTTGCTGAGAAAACATGTCTTCATCTCATGTAGTACCGCTTGTAATAGTTTGATGGTTAAATTATAAGAAAATAAATACTAATTATTATTATTGTTATCGTAAGTCTTTTCCAGAAATATATTTTCAGAATTCTTCTAATTGTTTTTTAATATAGATACGTCCAGTCATTCAGAATTTTTCAGGAATTATAGGAATTAAATCAATATTCTATAAGGACATGCTTTTCATAACAGAGTTACCAATTTAATTCTTTAGTTCTTTTTTTTTTTATTTAGAAATGTGTAAATATAAAATTATAACGAAAAGTCAGTGGAGCACCGAACAAAATTCCTTACGTCACATTACATTCTGAGTTTTCATTTATCCAACGTCGATAAAATAAGTACCAGTCAAATACTGAGTCGAACTGATCGACGAAGCCAAAAAACTAGAAGGCAGTGGATTGTCAATCGATAGAATATCTGAGAAAATGATTTTCGGTTTTCAGTTACGTCCTTTTACGTCTAAGTTTAAATCTCACTGAGACAGACTCGGAGCAATTAAAATCTTAACCTTAATGCGCCATCAGGTTGACGAATGTACCCTGGTGGCTTCCTTTACAAGCGCTATGTACTTGTCATGAATTTTCGTGGGAGAATACAAAGATGGTTTCCCGCTACCTTTCTTCGGGTATAGTTGGCTAGATACAGAGAAGTTCGCCACACCTATGTAGGCACTCAGAACGCAAAGAGCCATAACAAATATCGCAGGGTATTTTGTCCAACGCTCTAACAATTCCACCAATCCACCACCCTGGACTGGTACTTTATTTTATCGGCCCTGGAAGGATGGAAGGCAAAGTTGACATCGGCGGGATTCGAATTCAGAACATAAAGAGCTGGATTAAATATTGAAGGCATTTTGTTCGACGCTCTAACGATTCTGCCAATTCGCCGCCGTCGTAAAAATAAGTACTAGTAAAAACAATTGAGTCTATATAATTGACTGTAACTGTAATCTCCATCTACATATGTTACCTTGTGCCAATGTTAGTAATCCTTAGTGTTAAGGCGGTAGCTGGGAAAATCGATAAAGAACTGGACATCACTTGCAGTATTCAATGAAGTCCTTTTACGTTCTGAGTTTAGAACCCACCATGGTCGACTTGGCCTTTCAAGTACTGAGTCAATTTAACCGACTGTTTCCGCCCGCATAATTCGTGGTTTTGTGCAAATATCAACAATTATTATTATTAGTACAGTTACATTGGCAACAGTTGGTTCTTTGAATATTCTTAAACTATTCCTGGAATAACATCTGATTAATTTCCTCTAGTTCTTTTACATGCAGTTAGGCTGCATAGAGTATGTTGTTGTTGTTGTTATTTTCAGCTAAAATATGAAGCATTTATTGCAAATGAGACGTTTCAACCAACTCAACCGCTGTTAAGGTGCTAGAATACTTGCCACATAGTTATTAGATCCTGACCTTACTCTTCTCAATGTCTTGTGTTGGAATTTCTTAACATTTGGGGGAAATTAAATTGGTATATGGGACATTTCTCAGAAGATAATCTTTTAAATCAAAAAAAAAACCTAACAGACCATAAGTCAAAATATTTACTCGGTAGAAAGTTCATATTATCAGCAGGAAAATGTTCACATCCGAATGGGGTCATTTTCTCACCGAAAGGTTTTGTTTCTTTTGAGAAATCCACTTTCAATAATTATCTCTATAATAAGCACTCACATCAATTATTACATAGCAACTCTGTCCCAATTGGAATTTGTAGACAACATACAACAATATGACGTACATATTGTTTAGAAAAAATACAATATAATCAATTGCATGAGCTTCTTAAAACAGATATCTTAAAAATTGCACTAGTTATTTTATAGACATCGGATTGATTACTGTCAAAATTAACCTTCAAAGAATTTGAACTCCGAACTAAGAGGAAGTGATCTAAGTACTGTTACACATCTGCCTTGTCACCTAAATCATTCCTTTTCTTATCGATAATGATTCCTCTTAAGTAAAACATTATAATTGTTTTTATATATTAACAACTAAATAGATTCAATAGATTAAGGAAGAGAAAGTTAACTGAATCGAAGTCATTGATTTATTAATCCTTACTTTGTCTTTCATCTATAAGGATTCATTAATATCTGGATTTGATCGCATAACACAGATTTGCAACAGCAGTAATAATTTCACATTATTGCACAAGGCCACAAATTTGTAAAAATAAGGACATAGACAGTTGAACAGAGTCCAGGGGCTGCATAGTACTTATTTTAACTGATTCTGTACGAATGAAAGAAAAAGTCGAAACCTGGCAGAGTTTCAATTCAAAACATATACTTCCAACAACAATACTAGTGACAATAATTTCTAAATTTGTAAAGCTTTTTTTTATTTTGTCGTTCATCAAATTATGTCTAAATAATTATTTTAACATTCATTAATTTTAATTAACTTAATATTTTCTCAGTCATATATTTTACATATTTATTTTTTTAATCTCAATCAGCTATCTTTCAGTCTTCTTTTTGGCTCACCCAAAATGGAAGTTTTTGTCCGTATGTGCTTCCGGCTAATCTTCGTAGTAAGTAATCCAAGCGAAATGCAGTCAATCCGATTAGCTGAATGACCAGCGTGAAGCCGTACAGAGCACCACTGATAACACCGAAAATATTTAACCTCGACAAAGGAGATTTAATGCCTACATAGAACACAGACAGCATTGTCAACCACAAAACATTAGTAACAACCATCCCACACCAAGCATAGTTTCGTAATCGCTTTAATCGAACGGCTAGTTCTGCCTTCGCTAGTCCCTTGTTGACATCATTACCCAAAAGTGTAGTTCGAAGGTTTTGCCAAAATTCATGTTCTTTCTGCTGTAATTCGTCCCCTTCTATTAACGGGAAAAGATTTCCAACGACAAATGAGTTGTCGCCATTTTCTGCATTCTCTTCTGTTGTTGATGTTGTAGCTAACATTATATTCGAAGCAGTGTTGGTTGGCGTCGTCGTGTTGGTGATCATATCGGCGGTGGCAAAAGAAAGAAAAATAAGATTACAAATATATTTATAAGACAGCAAACTAAATTTAAACCACGGTCGTTAATTCAATTAATGTCCCCTTTCTTATTAGGGGACAAACATTAAACCTACGTTGCATTCAGGATCTATATATATTTACACACACACACACACACACACACAGATAGACATTCAGAGATGGCTGTGTGATTAAGTATGTTTCGAAACCACATGCTTCCGGGTTCGCTCTCACTGCGAGACACCGAGATATCTTGGGAAAGTGCCGTCTACCATAGCCTCGGATGGTTGACTAATACTTTGTGTGGAATCTGATAGACGGACACCGTGCGGAAGCACATCGTATATGTATGCTTATATGTGTTTGTGTGTGTGTGTGTGTGTGTGTTTCTTTCGGCGAAAATTATGAACATCGACGTGAAGACCAATAAACAAGTGCTTTCAAACGATGTCCACTGCGATATTTGTTCCTCTTTTGTTGCGTGGAGAATCCCTTGTCATCTAGCCTAGCTATCATAAATGCAGTGAACTCGTGAATAGTCCGTTGTAAAGTTGTAACTAACGCTACCACTGTTCATAAAACGTGATATAACATTTTTTTAAATTATATATACATATATATATATATTAATGACCTGTACCCATAGACACACTAACACACACGCACGCACACACACATACACACACACTCAATAAACTCCCTCCATCCAATCAACCTCCACCCCCACCACCACAAAACCCATCCCACTAGTCCTTCTACAATTCTTAAGTATAAGGAAATTTTAACCAACAGGTCAAAGTCCATAAAAGTAGATAAATTGTACATGCTAACACACACGCGCACACATATATATATACACACACACATACACACACGCACGCGCACGCACACACACACACACACACACACACACACACACACACACACAAACACTAATATAAACCTCCATAAAACCCTACCCCCCACCATCAGTAACATAAATCGGACTAATACCGAATCTTTCTTCGCAGTCTGAACGAGGCATCTAGCCGAAACTTCGAAGTAACTGCCAAGTCTTCTTCACGAACAGAAATAAATTATATATATATATATATATTTATATATATATATATATGTATGTATATATACATACAACTACTCCCCGACTTACGTCCGGATTATCTTCCGTCCAACAGGTCGTAAGTCGATATGGACATAATTTGAAGACCTATACGTATGACCATTCGGGGGTATATTTTATATGCATTACTCGTATATACTGTACTATGTAACTGATACATTTTATTTTATCTTTTATGCATTATTATATGTTTCTGTCAATGTATTTTACGTTTTTTTCTTTCTTTTATTTGCTTACTATTATCTCATTTTGTATTACAACATAAATAGAGATTATAACGAAACCACTTATGATGATACAAAACTCACTAGTACATTTTACTGATAGTACTTTATAATATGGGTAATTAAAGAAGGACAGATTTGTCGTCAAACACATAGTTTTAAAACATTATTCAAAAACATTATTCAATAATTTATAATTTCCAGTCTTAAAATTTATTCTCTGAAACCAGCTTAACACAGCCGTAGTAGTAATGGTAAAATTGTGTAGGCAACAGTAGCACTAGTGGTAAGTTTGAGTAAGTAAAATTAAAGTTAATTTGAGTAGCCAGCTTGTGACAGCCGAAGTAGTACAAATGTTGCGCCACTGAAAACTCATCAGCTCCCCAACAATAAAGTCCAATATATGAATTTGACTCCTGAAGCATAACAGATGAGAGAAAATGCGCGTGTGGGTGCAGAAATATATATGATCGTAATTGCGGATGGTGGTAAGTCACATAGGTTGTAAGTCGGGGCTTGTCTGTGTGTGTGTATATATATATATGGGGAGGTGCGTATATGTCTGTGTGTGTGTGAGTGCGTGTCTGTGCTTAAATATATATGTGTATACAATACAAATTACTGTAATGTATAGCTTACTCAAATCTCAATTCTAATTATTCATAATACATTACATATTTCTGATGAGAAGTTTTAAACATTGGATAGACTAGTGAATTCTGTATATTATTCAACCACCAAGACATGAACTCACGAGTTTCCATTTTATCTCATGGTGGCTGTTCTAGTTCGAATCCACTATGCCAGTCTTTGGTCACAGAATTATGTTTTCATGATGATTGCAGTTTAATGTATGTTTAATGCAGTAAGCGTATGATATAGACGAGCAGGTGAAGATTCCAGTGAAACAAGTTCCATTGAACGACAATTTACTTCTTGTATCGAAATGTCTGAACAATAGCGTCGTCTTTACAGGTTTCCAGCGAGTAAACCACGGGTTCATTGCATTTTTTGACAAGGGAGTTGCTGCAGAAATAGGTCAAGGGACTTCGTTCACAAAGCACCGGTTTTTCGCTGATATACATCATTGAATTCAGAACCTAAAGATATTTAACTATCAGTTGTAAGGCATTTCTTCCGGTGCTCTACTGATTTTGACATACACAGTTTTAATAACAGTAATGATTTTTTACATAAGCACAAGGCCACATATTTGTGGGGTTGAGTGTAATTGACTTATTCGGCCACAGTGCTTACAGTACTTGACAGGTAGTTATTTTACTGACCCCAGAAGGATTACAACCAAATTAACCATGGCATGATTTGAACACTTAATGTAAAAGATCGTAAGAAAATACTGCAATATTTTTTTATCCAATCTTCTACTCTATTAATTTATAATCTATTTCTATGAAGATCGTGTTTTTTTTTAATAACTGTGAAGCTATAATAATATTTTGTTTTCATTTTTAAACGAAATGAAACATGCTAATACAAAAGTACACATATGAGAAATATGAAGAAAAATGTGAAAAAATTAATTCAATATAAATATTAAATTTTTATCCTTTAATCTGTCTGTGCTTGGTTTACTCAATTTCAGCATCTCTAATTGGATATAAAATTATATGGAATATTCTTTTCAAGACAAACTCACATACCAACGCGTAGGGCATTTGTTACACTTCTTTTTTCATATTATTTCAAAAGTAAAATCCGAGACTTAGAAAATATTAAACATTAAAAACTGATTTTAGAAAAATATATTTTCTTTAAAAAACATATATCAGAAGAAAGTATTAACGACAAATATGGACAAAACAGTAGCAATGATAGCAACAACAGCAGTCTTGCAATATACCCACCTCCAGGAGATGTCACATATAGAACTTAGCAATATTGAAAAGAAACAATGTAACTGGTTCATGTATAAATAGGTGACTGTCAGTATAAGTTACAGCTTTGCTGTATAATCTAACATCTACTACAAGATTGAAAATGCTGCTTTGAAAATGCATGAAGCCTCATTAGTTTACAGGATTATAAACGGCAAGTTAGTATGTTCGTAAATGATATTCCAATAAACATTGGCCGACGAGGGAGCCTCTATGGGATTACTCGACCTGCTAGCATTAACAGCCAAATCTCCCTCTATTTAACACTCTAACCACTTATAAAAGAAAACACACATTGGATGGTGCACTCCTAAATATAGTATGCATGAAAACAAGATGGGATGCTCACGGTCGGAATGTCTTTAATCTTAGATATACTGGATTAACGTAACGGCTTCTTGCCGACGAGGGAGCTTCTACGTGGTCGCACGACTCGCTAGAATTAACAACCAAATCTTACTCAATTACACCGTAGCGTCTTAAATAAAGAAAGAACACATTAGATATGTCCTACATACCCTTAAAAATCCGGGGTGGTCACGGCAGGAATACCTTTTGATCATAGGTCTGCTGGATCAGGGAGAGCTGACTCGATTCTAAAAGACATTAGCGGCGTGAAATTGCATCAACCTTTGACCGAAACTTTTACACAGTATCTAGTTTCCCGGATATTCATGTCTTACGGATATTCTCGTTAAAAATGCTTAAGAATACGCATTCTTTTATTGCTAAATTCAATTTTCCAAGTCATAAGTTCGTTTGATAAAATGTATGTGTGTTGTTGCTGTTGTTGTTATCGTAATTCATTAATCCCATTTCAATTGTTCAAAATATTGTTTTTATTTTCTATCTAAAACTCAAAAATAATCACCAATTTATATGAAGGTATTTAGTCGAGAGATCGTACCGCAATTATGTCAATATTACTGGTATTTATGTTTATATTAGTGGTAATTGATGGTAATCATTTTCATATTAGTGGGAATTATTTTTATATTAGTAGCAATTATGTGTATATTAGTAGTAATTATGTTTTTATATTACTGGTACGTTTTTATCGATCCAGGGAAGAATTAATGTTAAAGTCGTCTCCGGCAAGTTACGAAATCATATCTCAAAGCAATTCCTCCGGTGCTCTACTGATTTTGCCATCCACCACCACCAAAACCTAAACATTTTCAAATAACAAATTGAACATAACATTCCATTATATATATATACATTATGCAGCTCAAAGTTCAATATATCAACACAGATAGGTTGAGACTACTGACGTCACCCACTTGCAATATCTTCATAGTATTTTATAAAGAAAAATATAAGTCAGTACGGGAATATCTCTGTGATTGTTTGACCTTGTCGAAATATCTCGCAAATATCACTCATATCACAACCTACCGTTTTATAAAAAGAAGAAAATATTAGACAATGTAGTACTAGATTCACTGTGTCTCAAATACACGATCATAAGTTTTTCTTTACCAGGACCTAGACCAGTGGTTCTCAAACATATTTTGTCGCGGAACCCTTATTCAATTTTTCGAAATATCGCGAACCCATACCAATATTTTACAGACAGCCCCCACCACCCTAATAAGACACTAAATTAAGCAAATATCGTTTTAGAGAGAGAATTTACATACCATTTTTTTAATAAAATATAAATTTATGAAATTTAATTAAAAGGTACTTTAGCACACGGAACCCCAGAAACGTTGGCCTAGACAACAAAATCAAGATAAAATTCTATTCTTTCCGTACACGCTGAGCTCGCCTTGATAACATTATTTTAGCCTATGTTAAAAGATGAAATTGTTTTCAGCCTATGAGACCTAAAAATATCTAAAGGAAAACCTAGAAAGGAATTAGTAAACGTATTTTGGGAGGGTCATACTGCCAATATAAACACACACACTGGTTATGTTTCACTTCAGTTTTATTACCAATCAATTAGGTAATTGATCAATTGATTAATCGATTAGTCTGTCAAAGTCCTTTCGTCACAGTCTGTGACCTTATCAATGACTATGTGC
>JAOPJM010413093.1:0-11294 GCA_027124095.1 Muusoctopus leioderma | reverse complement strand
AAACCCCTGCAAGCCAGTACATTGGTCAGCTAGTTTTCGGATCTTGTCCAAAACCAAGTCAATAATTTCTTTACCAATGGTATAGTGGCCCCTGGCATAGTTGTTAGCTGCATCTTCTTTGCCAGTAATCAGCTGTTCAGGGTGAAACAAGCTGCTGTATGATCCCATACGAACTTCATCTGTAAAGACGAAAACAAAGAAATTGTAGGCAAATTAAATGAGTTCTAATCTAAATTATTATTATAATGCAAAACAATTTTTATATGAAAAATATTTCATTGAAAAATGTAGAATTTTCATTTTGGTAAAGTAACAGCTTAGTTTTCTAGTAAAGGCTTATTTGAATAAACCTCTTTTAATATCATTTGAGGAACCACAGTAACTGAATGCTATCTTGTATGTACATAGTTTGAAAGTGTTTTGTTTCAGGGTTGAACAATTGTTTCTACTTTCATGAATCTAAGCCTAATTAACAAATCCTTAATACAATCTTTTGAAATATTTGCTCCATTTCTGGTGGGGTAATAATTTTGAAATAAATCTCTAAGTTATATTATTATATTCAATGTTGGCAAATGCTGTAGAGATTTTATTCCTGGTTGACACCATTTTAATTCCATGACATGACTAATAAACCATGGGTGGTTACATCAATAATGATCCATACAACCATCTGAGATGTCAGCAGTTTGTATCTTGTCATTGTATTGCGTCCATGCTCAGGACACTTAGCTGCAATTGACTAAATTCACTAACCTCTAATTAGGTACTATAGTCAGTATAATTCATTACTGTAAACAGCAACAGCACTGGAATTGATGAGTATTTTGTAGGCTACAGTGCTAAGTAATTGCTCCTACAGAAAATTTTATTTGCAATAGACCAATGACCTATCCAGATGGAGATTTACCTCTCTTCTTTTTAATGTTATGGTAATTTGAATTAAGCACCAGCCCTATGCATTCTTGTAGTTTAGAAATGATTAGTTTGTGTCACTGATACTCTTGAAAAATATAAAACATCACTTCAATGCTCCATTTCCCTTTAACCCTTTCGGTACAGGAGTCGTGAATAAGCGACTTGAGAATTTTGTGCGCATAGCTGGGAGTCGTGAATAAGCGATTCTGCGCCCAATTGAGTTCCGGTAGTCGTCAATAAGCGAATAACGGTTTGTATATGAAATATGCCCTTCTTACTCTTACATGGAAAAGATGGTATATATGTCCTTTATTCACGCATATTTGAACATTTTGCATACCGAAAGGGTTAATGTAAGGAAAATGAAATATTCTGGTAATAGAAACCAATAGGATCTTCATTACTAATAATAGTTCATATTGATCATCAGCATACACTGGGTTATAATGAATTGTAATAATTGTAAGTTTTCTTTTCAATACACCAGATCATCTTAAAAGTTGTTTGGAAGCTTTCAAATCTAACAGCATGTACTTCTTTGAAAAAACATACAACTATTCTAATTCCAATTGCTATACTGATAAAGTTTTATATATCCTGATATCACTGTGAAAGTTATCATAGTTTAATAATATTTATTAGTATATATCAAGTTCTCTGAATAAGAGGATTTATTCATTGAAGTTAAAATTTAACTATATTAAATAAATGATTTGCTAACATGGAAATTTTTTTTTTATTTATTGAAGTAACCAATAATAACTTAAGTTTAATTTCTTATAAAAATTGTCTTAAATAGGAATCCGTTTATAAAATTGTTGCTTTGTGCCAGTATACTGCATTTAGTTAATGCTGACACTAAACTAGTTAGTTTTTGTACACTTTTGAAAACCCATAACTAAATGCTTGGAATAATAGGTTGTCATGTCAATTGTTGATTTTGTTATTTCAAAGAGCAATTTACATAACATTCAGGATTTGAATATAAACCAATTCAGTACGGGAAATCAATCAATAAGCAGACAGATTGAACTGAATACATTTTTTTAAATGTTTATTTATTTATTTATTTATTTTTACAAATTGTTTAAAGTTATAAATCAAGCAAAGTGCAATTGATCACTAACTCAAAACATCAACAAACTAATTATATTAAAACAGATTTAGATATTAGAAAAGGCATCTTACTTCAAAATCCAATGTCTAAGATATACAAGGATGTACATTTTAAGCTTAGAATGTTAAATCATTCAAATTTTGAGTGAGAGGAAATTATATGCTATGAAATAATTATCATAATAATGTCTAATTGTATGATTTAAGATGGTTAATAGAGAGCTAGTTTGCTATGAAGTCAAAGATGCATTGATTATAAAATGGAGTTAGCTTAATCACAATTAAGTCTCTTGTTGTTGCAAGAAATTTAAATATCTGGAATCAATTTTTTCTATAACAATGGCATCTAATTAGGCAATGGTTATTACAAGCTCTTCATTCTAAAAAAAAAATAACTCAGAATGAGTGAGTTTTGTTTAGTTTTTGTAAATTAGGCTTCACATTTTCATCTGATCAATTTAGTGATCCTCTGTTGCAAATAACATCAAATGTATAGTGAATGTAATTATTACTGTTGAAACATTATATTACTTACCAATAACTGTAGGTTCTAAATCAACAAAGACAGCTCTGGGGACATGTTTTCCAGCCCCTGTCTCACTGAAGAAGGTGTTGAAGGAATCATCACGACTACCAACTGTCTTATCAGATGGCATCTGGCCATTGGGCTGAATTCCATGCTCCAGACAGTACAGCTCCCAACAGGCATTACCAATCTGGACACCAGCTTGTCCAACATGTATACTGATGCACTCACGCTGTAAGAAAGAAACAAATACATGTCACCATTATTAAGTACAACTTATAGCAATTACATATTAAACAAAAAATATTTTGCATAATAATGATTCCAAATGTTATAGGGTTTTGGTCGATTTAATCAACCGCAGTACTTACTAGTACTCATGTTATCTGTCCTAAAGTGAACCCCGTCAGGATTTGAACTCGGAACGTAAAGGAATGAAATGAAATACCGAGTTGACAATCCACCGTCCTGTATAATTTCTATAATTTTAGCGATTTCTTACAGAGTAATAACAATAATAAGGAGGATTTCTTACAGACAAGCAGCTTAACATTTTATGATGTGGGTTCAATGAGAAGTTCATCTAGGAAAATATAAAAACATCAACCTTCATTTCTTCTCAAAAAATTTCAGAGCTCACTTCTATGAAAGAAACAACTAGCTTTCTTTTTTCTTAAATTATTTAGTTAGTAATCTCTTTTGCTTAATAATATTGATTTGTTTGGAATGCGGCTGCTAATAACGAATAGAGGAAGAAATAATTAAGACATGAACTTGCCATGGTTCTTCACTTCGATAAAAACTGAAGTTTTCAAGTGTAGTAAGTAATGTTATAAACGAACCAGTAATGCCAAAAGAACGAAATTTGCTCACGAAGATATAAGGTACCGTGGTGAGGCCGCGTGCTATATTGTTATGACCACAGATCCACCATACGGGCACTCTTTTATCTACCTGGTTAGCGAATTGAAAAACAGCTCGATTGCCGATTGGCTGAAGTGTGGTTCGAACGCAATTGATATATTTAGATAACAAAAGGAAAAGAAAGGCAAAAAAGGAGTTATTTTCCTTAATAGAGGGAAGAAAGAAATTGCGACTTAATTTGAGAACCATTTCTTCTATAAATTTATTAATGTAAATACTATGTGCCGCGCATATTAGTCCCCCTCCCACCACCAACATTTGCGATGGAAAAGACGAATAAGTGTCACTATGTGCAATAAAATAGAGTGTGAGGAGAGAATACTTTCTTAATTGTTGTCACAAGAAACATAAGGGTAACAGAGAAAAATGAAAGATAAACTTCAGTGTACAACTGCAATCAGTCATTGGGTGTAGTCGGTAAAAACCACCTGATTGAAGAGATGTAGTAGAAAGAAGAATCACTATCATCGTCAGCATCCTAACAGCTATAACTTGAAACCTGTGAAAAAAAAAGGTATAACTGTTACAAGCCCTACTTCCATTTTATAACACTAAAGCGTCATGGCACTTGTCGGGAAATTATTAATATCATTATGGTTTATAATACTAATGATGATAATAACCGGGGGTTTTTTTTATTTGCCACAAAGGCGATGGTTGAAGGGACATTACAAGGATAAATTACCAAAACGCTGGGGGTTACATAGAATCGAGTATGAAAAAAAAAAACAGGCCTCAGTATAACAGCAACAGCAACTATTATTAATAGTAGCAGTAGGGGAAGTATCTTTATTAAATTATAAATATTTTGTTCTAGTTCAATAGTCAATCATTTGCTTACTCAAGTGAGGGAACCTTTCAATAAAGGTAGATTTATGGATGCATAAGTCAAACGAAATAGTATGCAGGCAGTTCGAGTAGTTGATCTCTGTGATATCAATATATTTGGTTTCACGTTCATTTTCATTGATACACTACTACCATCTTTACTCAACACAACCACCTCGCCTACATACACGTACATAAGCGAGGGAACTTTAAATGGTCGTTCGACCTGCTAGAAATAACGGCACTTATTCGTTTAACTTTGGATTTTTTAATCCCCACCTCCAACTGTTTAAAAAAAAAAACCGTCTTCCGATTTTTCTGTTTTGTACATCAGATTCAGAATCTGCTATTTAAAAAAAATCTAAATAGAAAAAAATGTACTTTCCTGTTATCGACAGCCAATTTTTTTTACTAACCCTAACCGTAACTTAATCTAATCCTAATCCTAATCTAACCCTACCCTAACTTAATCTAATCCTTTAGTAAAAATAAAATTGGCTATCGATAACGGGAAAGTACCGAAAAAAATTATTTCTTTAATTTTTTAAAATCAGAAACTTATTAGGGTTAGGGGAATTATAGCTGCAGTACTTTTTGGTGTGTATATAAATATATTTTGTTTGCATTTGAAATGTATAAATATTTTGCTTGCATTTGTGATTATCCTTCAGAAATTGAAATTGAAAGAACAATATTTTAAATTTTCAGGAACTGAAACAACTAATACTTTTAAATGTGAACAAAATATATTTATACACGCCGATTGAAAACGGAATATATTTATATACTCTTAAAAAAAAGTACTGCAGCTGTATAAGCCCTAACCTTAATCAGTTTTTGATATAAAGAAAATAATTTTTTTTAATTTAAAAATAAAATAAAATATTTTTTAATTAAAAAAATTTGAGGATTCTGAATCTCTGATGTTCAAAACAAAAATCCGAAGATCGTTAAAAAATAAGACATAACAAAAAAGTCAGAGGGGTTTAAAAAAAAAAACACGCTTAAACGAATAAGTGCCGAAATAGTAACCAAATTGTCTAAAATCACACACTACTGTCTTTTGAAAAAGGGAAGGGTACATTGGATAATGTAGTCCTATATATACAAAACGACGGAATGAGTATACCAATTTATTTCCTATAATCCATTATTGATTTCCAACCAGATTTCCTATTATCGATTTTCTAACGAAGTCAGTATAGCTGTATTCATATAAACAACATATCGTTACTTGACATTATTTGTTAGTATTCCATTTCGTGGATGTCTTATGAAAAATATCATTGTAATGAAATAAAGGTTTATTTCTTGAGATCTGACTTATTACTATTTAGATGTTCACCCTGCGGATCTAGTGGATTTCACGGTGCGTCCGAAAATTTTCAGGAATTACTTTTGGAAATGTGTTAATAGATGTAATCGATGTAGTTTTGAATGACAATAACAAAAATCACAAGTAATTTTTCCAGAAATTATTAATTTCCGTAGTTGACAGTGTACGACTTCAAAACCAAGTTAGACCCTATTCCCCAAAATGAGACAAAACAGGATATATAATCTAAGTATGGCAATACGACCAATATGGAATTATGGAATTAATATAAAGTTACCATATGTAACAAAAATTTTCTGAAGAAATATTTGCGTGCACAAACGACTCCACAGCTCTCAACAATTGCTTATGACCTGCAAACATTGAACAAATCAACAGCACAGGAACCTAATCAATTCCCTCAGTCATCACCTTCTCGTCAGCAACATCCAACTAGTGAATTTGAGTTATGGAAGACACCTAATGAACCAACTGAACTAACATCAATACAACCAAATACATCAAATCAATATAAACCAGTCTATAACGAAGCTTTTAACACCATAGATTCAGATTCATAAATCTCCAAAACCACCTCAACTAGTGCAAGCTGATATTAAGAAATCTAAGGAATCAGTCTCAATGCAAACTGGAAAAACTAAACCGCATATTCAATCACAACAAACGACATTTATTACACCAACTAGACGATCAAATCGCACAAGTTGCCGCCCAGCACGGCACTCTGATTATATCATCAGATAACTATTATTTTATTAGTCTTTGTCTACAAGAGTCTCAAGGACTGGAGTGAGATAGAGAATATTATAGTTATATGTTATATAGTGTTATTCCGCCCATCTATCTTTTATTTATAGATTGGTGATCATTGTCAGTAGTTCATGGAATAAACATATTTTGACAAATGGATCTTCTTATGTACATTACGGCTCTTTATTTTTAAAGTCGTTGATATATTCCATTCTTTAGTGCCTTTACAGTTATCATTGTATATCCTTTTTGCAACGTCATGCTTCATAAGACGATCTTACATTGCAGATATTTTGGAGGCAGATATTGATAACATAGTTAATATAATGTATACGATAGTCTACACTGGAAAGCAACGTATGTGAAATAAAAATAGCTATAAGCTAGAATCGAAACTAAGTCGCATATTCAGTTCGTAAGGAACTTAAACTTGACCTTCCAATAAATATGTCTAATTTCTTCACTCTGATTAAACAATTGCAATAGCTAAGAATGAAAATTCAGGAGATTTTCATGCAACAGTGTAAAATGTATTCTTTTGTTAACTATCTGAATTTAGAATGTAAGAATTTTATTTGAAATTTATATCGGTTTATCCAGAAAGCAAATATTTACAAACTATTATTCAAATCAATATATTTGACACATAATTAAGAGAACACTGTGAAATAGATGAACATGGTAAAGTTGCCATGTAAATATTAAACTTATTTAAAATCTATGGTACTTAATCTCCGTTTTCTAATAAAAGAAACGTTTTAATGATGAATCCTCTAAATTAATGCAAAGAAAATAATCAAAATATATTAAAAATATTTTTCAGACGATAATACCATTTAATATTATCATTCTTTTCTCATTAAAAATAGGATTTAATGTTTAACATTAGAAAAAAAATTAAAAGTATTAGTTTAAAGGAATACAAATTTAGAATTAATCCTTCAGTAAACTTTTTTCAATCAGAAATTTCATATGAATGAAGAAACGAAGTTAGTAATGTGATAAAACGAAAATAATGGGAAGAGTGGGGGGTTTTTCCACACTTTTAAATGTTATATTGGATTGGATTAAAGGATTTTGAAACTAAGCATTAGATTTTCAGTTAATATCTTGTTTATATATTATAAACTGGAACTATGTTTTATTCGGTTGCTAGAATGTCAAAGTTGAAATTTAAAACAATGTTGAAAATGTTGATATACGTGTATTCTAGTAATATTAAAGGGTTAATTCAATGAGTTATATCATGTAGTTTTTACAAGGCTACATTATGCATAAAAGTTACATTTCTTCACTTAGTGTTGGTGTAACGTGCAATATCAGGTAGACATACGAAGCTACATAATGCATAAAAGTTACATTTCATCCCTTAATGTTTGTGCAATGTGTTCTAACCTTCTGCTACATTTAATAACAATTCAATTTTAGTTATTTAGCTTTAGTGATAGATAAACTAGGATTGAGGTAATTGTGTATAGTTTTCTTTTTAAGAAGCAGGGTATTAATCAGATTTATAAAGCGAAAATGAAAGGGAATTAAAAAAAAGGTGAGTCTACTTTTCAGTCACTTTAACGTTATCTTTAATGTATCTGTACAACTGGGTTTTTTTAAAGATTTAAATACATATTTACCGTTAATTTCTATTTCATGTATCCCCAAAAAGAAAAGTAAAAAGAAATTTTTGAGGCTCTAGAATCTAGAGTCTAGATCGTAAGAAAGCTAGATTTGGTTTCCTTTTAAAATGACATAAACGAATTATCCAAGGCCGCTGCATTTAGTGTCAGAAGAAGGAAAAAGAAATTTCACGATCGAATTTCTATCTCGACCGTAAGACGTTATTTTGTTTAATTTCTTACAGCCGAGATCGAGATTCAATTGCGAAATCTTTTTCCTCCTTATTCTGACACTGAAAGTAGCGACATTCGGCTAATTAGTTTATGCTAATTAGTTTATGTCATTTTTAAGGAAACTAAATCTAGCTTTCTTACGATCTATAGTCTCAATAATTATATTCAATAATTATTAATTTCATTATTGATTTCTTTTAATTTTAGTATTTGTTTGGTTTCTTCAGCAAAATCACATTAGTTAATGAGAGCGAAATTCAGAGAATGTTTGAACAAATTATTTTGTGCTAAAACTAAAATAACAGTAATATCAGCATGGCTTTGTGCTTAAGAAGTTTGCTTCGCAACCACGTGGTTTCGAGTTCGGTACCACTGCGTGGCACATTGGGCAAGTGTCTTCTACTATAGCCTTAGGTTGACCAATGCCTTGTGAGTGAAATACGGTAGACGGAAACTGTGCGGAAGCCCGTCATATATATATATATATGTATGTGTGTGTGTGTGTTTGTGTGTGTGTGTGTGTGTATGTGTGTGTGTGTGTGTGTGTGTATGTTTACGTTCACACCACTTAAAAACCCGTGCTGTTGTTTATGTCCCGTAACATAAGCGTTTCGACAAAGGCTGAAACCGGTAAAAGAATAGTACTAATTTCCAACATTGACACACGGCCAGAAGTTTTGTGGGGAAGAATACAGCCGACCTCGATGATATTTGAACTCATGGTGTAAAGGTAAAGACCTAAATACAGTCCACCGCTCTACCAATTCAGCCACTGTCCTTGTATTGATAGAAATATAGCAGTTGAAGTCGTTTCAGAGAATATACCGATAGTATAGAATATAGAATATACTGATAGTATAGACAGAAACTATTGACTTGGTATTTTACAATGTATTTTTACTTGTTTAATCAGTACTACTGTAGATGTTGCCTCTGTTGTATAACATTTGCCATTAATATACAATGATTTCAAAGTTCTTCCAATAGTAACATTATTATTTTATATTTTGACTATATTTTATTTGGGAAAGAAGTATGGTCCTCCACTAGCAGTATGTTTTGTCGTTTACTCAAGGGATACAGTTTTAAATGGTTGTTCATGCAAGCATTTTGAAATTTAGATTTTTGTTACTTGATTTTTTTTAACCACAAGTTTTACCATTTCAATAGGACTAAATTGAAAACAACCAACCAGTCATGCATGAAATATGAATAAACCGAATCGATATCATAAACGACGAAAGTAAATTAAACATTATGTGAAGACTGCTTTCAACAAGATTCAGTCAAAACAGAATACAAATGTAGTAAAAAGGTAATAAATAGGCAATTATTATTGGCCTAGTGGATAAGAACGTTATTACCCTTGGCTTCGAAATAAAGTTCCTAGCTCGAATCCACCCTGGGATCCAGGAATAGACACCTGATGATGATCAGAGATCAAACCGATCGAAATGTAAATATTGTCAATATATACTCTAAAGATTATGTTAATAGTCCGGAAAAGTATAATCTTATTAACAACTCATCTCAGACATTTAGACATCTATATGTGTCCTATAAAGAGAAACATTTAATTGTACACCCTACGAAGACATGGAAAATGATTTCACAAGCATACAACTAGAAAATCATGGGATCTGAACTATCGTTTGAATATAGTCAGAATTCGACCGTAGCCTCACCTTCAAGAAACATATCGGAACTAGGAAAACGCGAACGTCTGTAATATCAATTTTTATTATGATATCAATTTATGGGGGGGGGGCAAAATGTTACCCTCCAGCTTGCAAATAGTAAAAATGAGTACTCGAAATGATATGTTATTTCTAATTAGCTATAAAGTATAGACAGCAACTAAATTAAAATACAATTTAGTATGGAGAAGTATGATATTATTTCCATTAACTATCGTGAGCAAATGGGATCACACACTTAGCCTTACAACTACGAAATATACAGATTAAGTAATCAATAGCCTAATGGTTTGATGAGACAATAGCAGATATTTACTCTTGTGGTGACTGTGAAGAGATTAAAAATACTGCGAGCAAATTCAACATGACGACTACATGAATTGAGTGAATCATATCAATGTGGGTGTGAATCATACTGTATGACCCAGATTAACATTAAAATAACCTGTCAGAATCAAGTAAATTTGAAATAAACTATATGTATCATTTGTTGCATCATCGGTTTTAAAAAATGTAAGAGAATTCTTTTAAATTCAAAGGGTTAACAAATTTCAATTCATTCTTTGAAAATACATTTTTGTGACAATATGCCACATTTTCTGTCCTTTTAAAACACTTTTAATATATCATATATAGAAATTAAATTTGCATCATTACATAGTCGCTTAATGTTAAAGTGAAATCAAGAATAGTCAAGTTAGCTAATTTTGAAAAATATTCCAGCTTTTATACCAGAAGGCTGCCTCTTCTTTTTGTGTTCCATTAGTCTTCCGATCACTGCCTAATCAACGCAACACACCTCACAGTATCCAGCCACACAACATACCCGCACCATTGACCTTCTAATACTTCAAGTCGACCCTGATCAATCTGAGACAGCTAACTGAATGACCAAAACCCCCAAGTGGTTTGCCTATGGGTGTGCTTCAACAGTACGTGCAAAGAGCACCACCTACAATATCGAAGAAAGTCAGTTATCACTATTAACTGGGAGGCTTTTACTCGCCATTGCAATGCCTACATAAGAAAAGCAGAAGATACTTTCGTACATCGCATACCCTGCAAATGTTCCTGCCTACCAAATAACAGGAGCGCTTTCTGATCTCTTGCCAAGAGGATCTTTACCAACTTTGCAAGATCTTCTCCACTTCTTAACCAAGATGGTTCTATTCGCAACACGCCGGCTGATAGAGCTTCTATATTTGCTGACCGCTTCGCTCCAACTTTAAACTACACACTCTCAACAAACTCCCTATATCCACGTCATCAGTCTCTCTCTCTCTCTCTCTCTCTCTCTCTCTCTCTCTCTCTCTCTCCCTCTCCCTCTCTCTCCGTGTGTATTCATGATTATC